>JANAVB010000246.1:0-64746 GCA_029216955.1 Iris pallida
CTTGCTACCAGGCTCGAGGGAGTGCACAACGTGTTTCATGTATCTCAGCTGAGACGGTACGTGGCAGATCCTAGCCACGTATTGGAGCATTCAGCGATACAGGTGGGACCTACTCTCAGCTATCCAGAACAGCCGGTGGAGATTCTGGATCGCAGGGAGAAGGTGCTCCGGAACCAGGTCATACCCTTGGTTCGGGTTGCATGGAGACATCACTCTCCAGGTGAGTCTACCTGGGAGAGGGAGGACCATGCGGGAGCGTTTCCCTTATCTTTTCGTGCCCTGAGGTATAAATTTATTTTTTTAATTCTGTTTGTGATTTCCTGTGCTTGTTGTCTTCAATTTCGAGGACGAAATTTTTTTAAGGCAGATAGACTTGTCACTCTCACTTTTCCCAGTTAGGGGTAAAATGATAATTTTCTATTTTATAATATTTTTGGGAATTTTATTTCATGAATATTATTATTTAATTATTATAGGAGTCGGGTTCGAATTTATCGCATTCCGAGTTAATTCGGGACCCCGGTGAATTTCGACTTGAGCTGTAATTAGCCTGTTAGCTAACCATGGCCCACCACACTAAATTTTAGGATTTGAGAGTTTGGACTAGTCCCCCATGAGTGATTTAGTTTAATTATGATTTTTAATTATTTTTAGCAACTTCCTAAACCTAATTTGGAATTTATTTGCATTAGGCTTAGGGAGGGGCAAACTTGTAATTACAAGTTCCCCTCACCCTCACCATGACAAGCCTTGGCCGGCCACCTATAGCCCCCCTTCCTTCTCCACCAAGCAACTCTCTCTCTCTCTCTTTCAATTTTATTTTTCTTCTCAAGCCTTCTTCTTCCTCCAACCAACTAATCTAGTATGTCCCAAATTTCTAATTTAATTCTCTTTTGCATATAGCTCATTCATCATAAATGGAGAGGAGAAGATTCTCTACAATTTGTCCACAAATTTGTAGGCTTTCCCTAGAAAAATAGGTTAAGGATTTATTAGGGTTTAATCATTTTGAGAGTGGTATATATTTTTTTTTTTTTGAGAGTGGTATATTTTTTTGAGAGTGGTATATATATATATATATATATATATATATATATATTTTTTTTTTTTTTTTTTTTTTTATATATATATATATATACATGTGTATTTATGTGTGTGAGTGTGTGTATATATTTGATATGGAATTTGTGTCATGAGGATGAGAGTGGTGAGGATGTGTGTGTGTTTGTGTTGTATGAGGATGTGTGTGTGTGTTTATATATATATATATATATATATATATATATATATATATATATATATATATATATATATATGGATATGTATATGGATATGTATATATATATATATATATATATATATATATATATATAGTTATGAGAGTGTATTTATATATATATAGATATGAGTGTATTTATATATATATATATATATATATGGATGTGTGTGTGTTATATATATATTTAGAGGGATGGATAGATATCAAGATAGATATATAGATAGATATCTAGTTATATATATATATATATATATATATATATATATATATATATATATATATATATATATATATATATATATATATATATATATAGGAAGAAGTAGAAGGAGATGAAAAAGAAGAAGAAGAGCAGCCCAGCAGCAGCAGCAGACCTGGCTGCTGCCAGGTCTGAACCCCCCCCCCCCCCCCCCCCCCAATTTGGCTTTTAAGCCTATTTACCCCCCCCCCCCCCTTCATCTATGCATATATGTATATATATATATATATATATATATATATATATATATATATATATATATTTTTGCATATATGTATATATATATATATATATATATTTTTTTTTATATATATATATATATATATATATATATATATATATATATATATATATATATATATATATGGTTAGAATCGTAGAGAAGAGTAGAAGAAGATTATGGAATGAGAAGTTAGGAAAGAATTAGAGGTTAGAAGGAAGGATTGAAAGAAGTTAGAAGAATAGGAAAAAGGCTAGAATAGAAATAGGGAAAAAACCGAGTTAGAGGGCGAAACGGAGCTCGGAGTATCGGATTGAGTTGAAACTTGGCATGGGGCAAGAATATGTGATTTAGATTTTGCGGGTAGGCTTCCGGGTGGAAATCGGGGTTGTAGGGCGCCGGTATCGCGCCGTACCATTCCGTATCTTGAAATATTCAAGATACCGGCAATGGGCCGTAACATGGACTAGATGTCCATTTTACTTAGGTATCTTGGTAGGTAATATATGTATAGGCTAGTACCTTACTACCCTAGGGAGCTCGGGTCAAAATACCAAGCGTAGGTAGGCTAACTTGATAGTTGTCGAAGCTAGAATTTTATCCTTTTTAAGGATAAAATAGGATATTGGCCTACGGCCAAGATATGAGTTTCGAAGTCCAAGATGGACTTGGATATGGGTTGTAGAGGTTGGTAATAGTTAGAAATAGTCGTCTAGACCTAGTCTTGGCCCCGGTTGACCACGGTTGACTTTTTGGACCAAAAGTCAACTATGGGTCAACGCTTTACCCAATTAGTCCCAATTTCCATTAGACTTGCGTAGTTGACCAAAAGTCAACTATTAGTCACCATTAACCTAGAGTTGACCAGAGTTGACCAGGGTTGACCAGTTGACCAAAAGTCAACTGTAGGCCAACTCTTGACCCTGTTTGACTTTCTTCGACTTGTTTTGACCCGTGATGCCTGGTATGACCTAGGATTGACTTGGTTAGACTTAGATTGACTTGATATAACTTGATTTGACCTAGATTGACTTGACAGGACTTAGTGTGACTCAGTGAGACTTAGTTTGACCTAGATTACATATCATTCATTGTAAATCATTCCTAAACTTGTTTAAACCTAAATTAACTTACAGTATCTCATATTTAGGTCTTCTGATACCGCTCTGAGCATTGATATACCATACAGCTCAGGATAGCAGGCGAGTACATTCACTGATAGTTTTTATTGTCTTGATATTTGCTATATCCGATTCAGTCGTAGTGTCTTACTTGATTCTCAGACACGATAGTTCACGGACTAGTATTGTCGGATTTCTGTCATAAGATGTCATTTCTGGATTTCTTGGGATACTGGTACTTGCTTAGTCTTGATTCTCTTACTTGTATTGACGCCGATTCCTGAAGAGGACTTGCTCTCCTCTTTGGAAATCCCGCGTCATGACGTGCTATGTCCGGATCCGTATACTATTCGGGAAATGGGGAATATTATAGATAGTGTGATCAATGCCCAACTTGAGTTACTACTTGTATCATAGCTATACCCTCACCTTACGATGGATATAGCCTGACCTGTGCTACTAGCTACTTGCTCCATAGCTTACCATCCCGGCCGGACCGAGTCCACGTACTTGTAGCCGGTCGGCTGGAAGCCTGATTCTTGACCCATACCGATCACATTAGGCTATAATGTTCGAGGCACATTTTATATTTACTTTTCCTGTCATATATCCTGTTCTGTTCTATATTCAGTACTTTCTCACCATGCATGATATACAGTTACTCACATGCTCTACACGCCTTTACATTGTACCTTGATTGGAGACTAAGTTCTGCTCGGAAGAAGAGTTACAACCCCGGTCCTTGTTTGGTTTAAGGGTTGTAACTCGGCTTCCGAATGGTTCCCAAGTCTTCATATATCTTTGTCTCGTAGTTCATTATACTGTCTCTTATAGAACTTGTCAATTCACATGGAACTGCTGTTAGTGTTTGTACTTGCTTATTTTTCTGACAGGATACCGTTATGATATATTACAGATGATTCTGATGCGGACTGCTCGACCTATTATGGGCTCGAGTCAGATGGAGTAGCCTTAGATCGTGGCCTTATAGTAGAGCCACTAGATTTTGTACTTCCAGAGTAGTGTAGGTTAGCTAGGTTTGACTGGACTGCGATCCAGCTAGCTTATCAGACTGTAGTTCTATATTCTATTTTGATACCCTGTGATGTATATATCTGGGCTTGTATTGGACTCTGCACTTATTTACTCTTTTATCTATCATGTCTTTCCTCTGAGCTATCTACCTTAGTTTTATTCTGTGATTGAGACTGTATTGTTATGTCACCTCCATTCGGAGAGTATATAATGTACAGGTACATTTTAACTGTTAGTCGTAGGTATTTACAGACGTTATATACAGCGTTCTACCGCCGATTCTGCGGTGTAGGCTGGACGTACCTACGTGCTCGTGCCCCTCATAAGGGTGCGGGTCGTGACACTTCCTATACCTGTAAATCCCGATTTTATTATCACAGTACAGCCATTCCAAACCAAGCTAATTCAACTAAGTACATGTGCTCAACTTACTACATCATCTACCCCAACACATCTCAAAACAGAACTCATACCCACTGTTGATTCAAAAACATCATACACAAATATTATCACACACAATCCTGTAAAACTTAATAGGAGCTTACAAAATATTTATACAAATAAGTTTAAACCAAACTATAAACTCTCAACTCAATCAACTTCCCAAAACCCTGTCGATATATAGGCTGATCTTCGATCTACCGCGAAGACTTGACACAGCACTATCGCAACCGAAAACGACATCTAAACATAGCTACACGCTGCTGCTCATAGGCATGGCAGAAAGATGAACCCGGACACGAGCCCGACACCACTTGAATTGAATACGAACGCACGCTCCCAAAACATGAAAACGCAATACTGGAATTACCAACAATGTAAAATGAATTAACTCAGAAGTGAAGTAGAATTTACCTATAGAATGCTGTTGACAACCAAGAACACAACAAACTAGACACGAATCCTTCTCCAAAAATAGCCTGTGTTAAGAACAAAACGAAAAAATCGCAGGAATAATTTCAGTTTATTCTCAAAGAAAAATGAAAGGATCACACACTCAACAAGGGTCAATTAAGGCCTACTTCGACTTGATATCGATTCTCCTCACAGAATTTCTAAATTGAGATTTGATCAAATCTAGAGCTAAAGAAAATAATATCACTCAGGAAAGAAATTATTAGATCGGCTAAACAATTCAAACTCAGCAGTCGGCCTATACTTACCGAACCTTAGAATTCAGAAGAAGAACAATTGATTGTTCACCTAGATCCAAAAATCGAAGACAACCCAATTAAATTAGAATTTCCAGAGTCCACATTTCTCTGGATCTAGAAGGAATTTGGAGATCAGAACTCACCAATGGACTAGATCGAGTGTTCGAACAGGTTGATGCCTATGCTTGCTCGAGAACTGGATCAATCGATTCGGATCTGGTCAAGAATTCGACAATCAAATTTTTTGAAGAAGCAAAAGATTTCATTACTGGAAGAGGTTGAATCACCTACGATTGATGCTGAGATGTGGACGATCAATTCGTCGGAATCATCTAGCTGTCGTGAGGGGATGGCCCCGTCGTCGAGCTGGAGTGGTAAAACTGCCAAAGATCCTCGTGGTCGTCGTCGGGCGCTGGAACTCGTCGTCGAGAGGTGGTCGCCGCCGTAGCTCTGGAGACGCACGCCGCGTTCTCAGCTCTGGAGGATGACACAGTTGCTCATCCTTGCTGAAGAGAACCGTCGCCTTCTAGTTTGCCGGAGAAGAGGAGCTCGCCGCCTCCGCCATCAATTTGGCTAGGGCTCACGAATTAGAAAAATGGGAAAAGAGGAAATGACGGCTCAGGGCTCTCACGAAAGCCAAGGAAGAGGGAAGAGTGAGCAGCAAGTGAAATGCTCTCTCTCTCTTCCTCAAATAACATATATAATGGTTGACATATTTGCAAGCAGCCCCTTTCGCTAAGGAACGTTTATACTATAGCCCCCCCCCCCCCCCCCCCCGCTCTAAGTATATTTACAGAAAACTCTCTTTTCTTTTCATTATTACAAGATCTGTTTAAAAATCAGTTAGAAAATTAAATGGTGGGCCCTAAAGTTTGTTATAACAAACATTCAAAATTTAAAAAAATAAATCCTGCTCAACTAATATCACTCCAAAAGTATAAATTACAATATTTATTATTTAAACTAAACTTATTATTAGAAAATTTTAATTCTCTAAAAATAGGAAGGTGGAGTTACAATAGGTAAGCATTTATAACAAGGACTGGACACTTAATAATTCATGAGAACCAAATTTAAGATGCATATACAGTGTTATGGACAGAACCTTCAAGTCCTAGCATCTGAACTCGATGATTGATACCTGCCTTATATGGGGCTGGTCATGCGTTCTAGAGATTCGTACACTTAAACCCATAATACAGGGACATAACATTGGCATGAACAGGGCAGAACAAAGCTAAGTGAATGACAACCTAATGTGGGATGCTACCTGTTCTGGGTCCTTTCTGGACTTATGACAAATACCTAAATTTCCATTAGATCAAGATGAAAATTAGAGGAACGTATGATCTGGGAGTCGAGGAAGAAGTTTTACCAGTCGAAGGGTTTGGATGCTCTTCTTCTTCACAGCTATCCGGTGACTCTCGATTGGAAGATGATCAGGGAGAGCGGCCAACTGGTAGGGTTTTGGGAATTGGAGGGTTTGGACGCCCCTTAGTCCTTTATATAAGAGATTAAATAGGATTGATTGAGAGTTTAGATCATACTCAAGGATTTTGAATCACAGCAGGATGAGATTAAATCAATGTTCGATTCTGTTCTGACCGTTGGGAAGTTTAAATTCGAAGGTTTAAATTGAGGCCAGCAACAATCTGAATTTACACTCTTCTGCTTGAAATGGACATTTTGGTACTTATGCACTACGGTCCTTGCAAACTTTCCTATTTTCCCTTTGATCCTCTATTGGCATTTATTGTAGAACAAAATATCAACATAACAAAATCTATGTGGCAAAACAAATGGGTACAAAAATTTAATAAATTCGAAAAATTTGGTCAAGGGGTTGACATTTCCAGTTCTCTTTGTGAAGGCAAACTGAATTGGAGATGTGGATGGAATTTCATTCTGGATGTCATGAACTAGGTCCTTCAGTTTTCAAGGAATAAGTGATGTTTCGCCTTTGAAGATCCTGATAGCAGATAATAGTTTAATGATAATCTCCTTTGCATGTAGCTACATAGCGAGTAAAATCCTATGACGAATAACATGAATTTTTGCCTCCAAGCTAGAGCCAATTATACGTCAGATAATGTAGGAGCTGAAACTTTGGAGGGAAAAGTACTTGGTACTAGAGCTGGAATATCTTGTACGTTGGAATCCACATTATACAAGAGTTGTTCGTAGAACGTATCTTCATAACCGTAAGATAACTCGGAGCGAGTGGTAGCAGTTCACCTTTTATGTGGCAGTGTTATTTTGTTAGTTGAGAAGTGACTGATCCGACGGATGTATTACAATGGCGTAGTAGGGAATCGATGGGTAGGATTTGTTATCTTACGCTGGAGAGAGGGGGATTGAGGATTACCATGGATGCTGCCGGAGAACTGATCAGTAACGTCTACACTAATAGTTGTTGGATGAGTATCTACCTTTGTAACATCAAGACCATAATGACAGGGCACATCTTTAGAAGTGACAGCTCTATAATCATCTTTCATGATCCTATGTTTGAGAAAATCAAATATTTCTATTCTCTTGATCCGGCCAATTATGTCCAATTAAAGAAACGAACTTCTCTCTTTCTTTGCAACCATTAAACACATGGCCTAATTTAGCACATAATTGACAGAGATGAGGTAATTGTTCATACTTTACTATAATATAACGTTCGTTGCAGTCATTAAAATTAGTAGTAAGGTACCTCTTTAAAGGTTTTGAAAGGTCGAGAAGAACTTTAATCCTCGCAAAAGATTTCCATTTAATCTTTGTCTTCTAGAAATCATGCTCGTGGTGTACCCAGAGAAATAGCAATCCTTGAAACTAGAATCCTATTCAGGTACTTTCGAGGGATCTTGTGTAGTTGAACCCAAAGATCTGCAAATTAAAAATGATACTCCTCCAATAATTTGCATGGATCACGTCTCTATTGCAAGTAGGTCATCATTAATACTCTATGGAGCATAAGAATAATACGATCAACTTCTGAAGGGGAGGAGAAGTTCACAAAAAAGGATTTTGCTTGGTTACCGAGAACTGAAATGTGAATAGATTTGGACAACTTCCATATTTTAGGAAGAATGGATGAGAATGACGAACATGAGAAATGGCAAGAGGATTAATAGGGTTTGATTGTCAAGGAGAAAGTCCAGTTAAGAGACTATGAACTGTCCCTAGCCAAAAGGGAGACAATTTATGATCTTGGTTTGAGAAGAGCGAAGCCATTTTTTTCTAAGAATTCGTTGTAAGATGACATCATGTGGGATGGAGAGGATGATGACAAAGGGAATTAAGAGTATAGGAGAACCAGAGGGAGAAGGAAGATATTCCTTCAGGAGGAAGAAGACGCTCAGGAAGAAGGTGCTCAGACAGAGCGGAGAGAAAAATTATTTTTTTTTTGACAACCTATGTGTTGATCATGTGTTGGACCACAACATTAATGTTATCATATATTATTCTTTAATTTAGGCTAGACCATTGCATTAGACTTTAGGCCGTAGTATGAACTCAATAAGGCCTATCTCTTACAAAGTATATTGTTTAATTTAGCCTAGACCCCCGCATAAGATTTTAGGTCATAGTATGTGTTAGTCCCGAGGCATGGATATATATAGAAAACATGAGTTCAGCAAGCCTACACAGTAGGTGCCACAAATGAGGAGTTTATCAAGAACAAAGTTAGGCCTCCATACTCAGTAGGTGCCTTAAAACCTGAAGAACGAGTTACAGAGAAACAGAAGAAGAAGAAGAAGAAGAAGAAGAAGAAGAAGAAGAAGAAGAAGAAGAAGAAGAAGAAAAAGAAGAGGATTAAATCTGCTGGGGTGTAAAAATACCGTTGCTCAAAGCAAGATTCACCTCTATACGATCCGCTTCCCGGATACCAGCAAGTTTAAGAGAACTTCTGGAACGCTCGTCAGTCAATATTTGTGACTTGAACGGGCTTCCTGAACTTTACGGACTCCCTTAACTCTCTTCAAGGAGCAAGAGCAGCAACAATCTCCCACATATCTCATCATATATGTGTCTAGGGTTGAGCGTTCCCTACAGTAACTGTCTATTTTGCAATAGGATAGATGTCGTTGACGACTTGATTCTTCCCGTATGGGTTAAATAACAATACGATACAAGAATGGACTATGCCTTGAATTCTGCACCATAATTGTAATTCTTCCCACTCACAAAGTGTAGTTACATGTGCTTCTGGCTGTACATTAAAGGCCCTGTGCCAGCCTGGTTTTAGTGTATAATTTTGGACGTCTACAAGTTTACCCTCAAGAGATGGCCTGATATCTCTTTCTATACACTATAGGTAAGTTCTTTATTAAAGAGACATGGCATGAAGCCTTGCGCTTCCTTGCGGTGCTACGTCGCTATGACATGGCCTAAAGCCGAGGCATTACCCCTACCCGGGAACCTCATCGTAGTGGAACCTCATCGTAGTGTCATACTACTACAGCATGAGGTCACAGCCTCTTTGTAGTACCATTCTATCCAGCATGAAGCCTAAGGCTTCCTTGCAGTGTTACGCCGCAACGACATAGATTGCAAGGCCGAGGCTTTACCCCTACCTGGGTACCTCATCGTGGTGTCATGCTACTATAACATGGGGTCACCCTCTCCTTTGTAGTGTTGTCTACAACTCTTTAATTTCATCATACAACATTAGGCTACCTACCTATTTGCGGTGCTACGCCGCTATGACTTGGCTTGCAAAGCCGAGGCATTACACCTACCTGGGAACCTCTTGGTGGAGTTATTCCACTGTAGCATGGAGTTTTACTCCTTATAGTGCTGCGCTACCATGCTTCATGTAAAGAACACCAGGCATTCACTCTACCTGAGAACTTATTAAGGCTTTTAAGCCAACCTCAACACAAGATCCGTTTGTAGGAACCCTAGAGGGGGGGTGAATAGGGTCAAGCTAACTAAACAAGCACTTAGCACAAGCTAATAGGCAATTTAAAAATATAAGTGCAAGAGAATAAGCAATAACTATACCGACACCCGATGTATCCTGGTATCCTCCCTAGAGGCAATCCAGTCCCGGAACTCTCTCCGGATTTAATCCAATATTTGAGCAAATAGTTACACACGAGTTTGGATCTGAAGAACTCGCCAACTTCTTACATGAGAGCTTTAATCCGAAGGGCTCTCCGACTTCACACCAAGAGTTTGGATACGAAGACTCTCCAACTTCAACCGAGTGTTTGGATACGAAGACTCTCCAACTTCAACCTTTCACAATAGGTTTTGATCTCCTTATACCATAAGAAGAAGATCTCACTTTTCAACTCAATAACTCTAACACAATTTGTGGATGGCAAATGAAAGCTTTGTAGAGTTGTATGTGGATAAAGCTTTGGTGGTTTAGAAATTTTTAGGCTCAAAGCATCAACCTTGAATGAAGGGGTTCAAGGCTATTTATAACCAAAGCAAAGGAAAGTGCAATAATGCAACTTTCTCAGGCTGACGGATCATCCGCCAAATTTTTGCAAAAATCCGCCGGATCATCCGCATGTATAGTCCAACGGCTATAAATAGAGCCGTTGGGACCAATCATTCGTAAGATCCGACCGTTGGAATGCAAACGGTCTTATGGCGGAAAATTCGTCGAAATTTCGAAGATTGTCCTGGGTTATTATCTACCCTAGCTTTCGATTTTGCCATCTATTTCTTGTGTTTACAATGATTCCTAAGACTCATTACAGACTCCAGATATACTATAGCAGGTGCAGGCTTCTTCAGAGTCTTGAAATGAAGATGGCATGGCTTGGCTTCTTCCTTTGATAGGTGCTGGCTTTTTTCCTTGGCGGCAGCTGTCCAAAGATATCCAGTTTGTGAAAACTGAATACCTTTCGGGGGCTTCGCCCCCGAACCTCCGACGAGGGGCGCTGCCCCCTCGACCCCCGTCTGCTGACCGGGCAGCGGAACCCCCGAGTGCGTGGCTCCGGAGATGTCGTCGGGTGGTTCAGAGAAATCTTGTGGGATCCGTCGTCTTTGGCCCACCATGATTTCTTCATTGCATATGTCCACATTGATCTTGCTTATAGCTTTTCTGCATGTACATGTTAAACGAACAAAGCAATATACATAGTAGCAAGTATAATAAGTTTAATGCACATTAGGACAATGTTGAGTTTAAGTATAAGTGCTAAGGTGATAGCATAAATGTTAGTGATATCATAATGATTAAACTTAATTGAATAACCATAATCAAAAATAAAGTTTTGATTTTGGCAACTCGATTAAATTTAAGATAGAAAGCTCATATCACTAATATGTAAACCAATAGGCATATATCACCAAAGGTATAAGTATAAGTAGAAATGCTATAATGATAGTATAAAGATTAGTGATAATAAAATGTTAAACTAAACATATTAACCATATTCAAAAACATGATACAATCATTGGGCCAACAATCTCCCCCTTTTTTATTATGGTAAATCGGTTAAGTTTAGTATGGACAGAACAGATGCATGTATCACTAATATACAAAAGACATAAGCAATATCACTGAAAGCATACTACTTAGATTACTTATAAATACATACTTAAACATACTTCTCCCCCTTTGACATGATCAAAAATACGCTCCTCCGTACTAATAGATGAGAAATCAATCTTAAGTACATAAATTAGAGCATGAGGAAGGCATAGACAATCATGATCAAGATATACTAATTGAGGAAAAAATAGGAGAAGTGTGTAAAGACAAGTGTATAAAACTACATACCAAATGTAGAGTACTAAATAGAAAATTGCTTGTCAAAACACAATATGGTTGGTAAAACTAAAAGTATTTGAAAAATAAGAAATAAGTAGTTTACCAACTTGAAATCCAAGGAATAAATCCAAAACACAATAGGATATGAAATATTGCTCTAGTTTTGGAAGAGAACTATAAAATAAAGCGTTTCAAACAAAGCCATGAGGAATAGATAATTGCAACTAATAGATACCAATAGAGATATGATATTAAATAAACTTGATACCAATTGAAAAGATATAAACTAGAAACATTGATCAAAGAAACCATTAATAATCATAATTGTCCACAAATAAATAGTGGAACAAAATAAAAGAATGATCAATGTAAAATATTGCAATTGATATAAAGCAATCTCATTATTTGTAAAATCTATATGCTTATCCAAGTTCATGCATTTGAACTCAATTATCTTATCATGCTATATGAATACCCTTTAGATAAACATGAAGGTAAAGGAGAAAAATACTTGAGAAAGAGAAATTCAGTCGACTTGAATGCTCCCCTCAAAGTACTACCAAAGTTGAAAAAAAATCATGAATTTTGGATAAGTCCTCAACAAGGAAAACCAAATAAATTAAGCATAAAAGAAAAGCCAAATCAACGAAAGCATAGTATTCACCAATATAAGATCTGAAAGTTAATAATAGCAAGATGACATATTTAACCCATATGAAAGAGAGAGAGATAAGATAATAAGGACAATCACATACACTCTCATAAACCCTTCAAAATAAAAGTATCATGACCTCAATCAATAAGATATAAAAATGAAGAAAATATGGGTCCATGATAAACTATGTATACGACATATTAGAGGTATAGATGAATAAAAATAATTTATTTGCTCCCCCTCAAAATATGCGTAACTAGTTTCAAAGCACTTATAGCATCAAAATCTAGGAGTAAATCAACTATGGATTTCTTCCCCTTGCTCAATGCATATAAGGCTATAAAATCGTCATAAGACGAATAATGTCATCTTTAGTCAAGAAGAGGTAACCAATTAATACTTACTAAAGATGAGAATTCAGAAAAATATTCCAATATAGCACATGTAAACAAAAGATAGCATCATAAAAAAGAATAAGGACAGTTAAATCAATCATGATGAGAGTCAAAATATCGCTCAAAAATAAAATAAAAATAAACCTCAAATATCATGTCCATGATTATCTAATCAAGAAAGAATCAACCAATTTATTACTTTGCATGGACTAGGTATGTTGTACCACATATTTATCCAACAACGGATAAATCCAAACCTTGCTAATGGTAAATTAATAACCCATAAAGTTCAAATAGCAAAGGTCATATGTGATAAACCATGAGTAGTCAAAGTAGAGAAATAAATTAACTTGATAATCTCATAACTAGATAATTTAAGACTACTTAATCATTAGGATCATTCATAAAGAAAACAAAAGAATAAACATGATCCAATGATAAATCTCATCAAGTGAAAATTCAAAATCCATATTTATAAAGAATCTTACAGATCAATAAAAAATATGGAAAAGAGTCAATCTCAAAATGATCACGCATTCAATCTAAAGAGATGTAATGATAATATGATAAAATCATGACTCAAAAAGTGAGAGAAATTTAAGAGAGTCTTGCTAATGACTAGTATAGAAGAAAGTTAAACAATGGAATCACAAACTTCTTAGGAAAAACAAGATCTAATAAAGAATTTGTAAAACTAGTTTTAGAGATCAAGCATATCACAAATCTTGTTTTTGTAAACTAGCATATCATATATAGATTGAAGTATAGGAATATAGTTAGATGTGTGAAAGTGAGCCAAAATTATATAGCTTAATAATATATCACAAATAAGCAAACTATATAATCCAAATAAGATTAATGAGGGAAGCCATTAACAAGATAAATGTGCTCATTAAATCTTAAGTCACTAACACTAAAAATACTTGCTTAAGCAAAGAGTTCTCAATAAGTATAATACATTTTGAATTATCAAAATGATTTGTAGACTCTTTATTAAGCAATGATAAGAGTATAAGATAACAAAATAAAAAGAATTAGACTCTTATCAAGTATAGGCCAAAAGAGATATTCATGTAAACACAAATAAAATAAATCTCTTTGCCAAGTATAGAGATTAACCCAAGATAATAAAATAATGGATCGATCTAGAGAATGCAAAATATTATAGCCATTATGAAGTAAGAGGATCTCTAGAAATGGGAGATCTCTAACTAAAAGCTAAAACCATAGTAGCTAAGGACATAAGACATGATGTATCAATTACATGGATTTTCATGTGCTACAACAACATCATTGGGAAACAATAATTCCAAAGAAGCATAAACCCAAGAAATGAGCAAGGAAAGCATATTAAAAATAAGAAGGCTGATCGGATTATCCGTCGAATTTTAGCGAAAGTCCGGCGGATTATCCGAACATAGTGCTCACAAAGTTGCTAGAATAGATCGGATTATCCGTCGGATTTTCGCGGATATCCGTCAGATGATCCGAACTATTGCTCACAGACTTGCTGTTTGCAGTCGGATGATCCGCCGGATTATACCAAAAATTCGTCGAATTTTCCGTCTCTCTATAAAATCAAAATTTCAAAGAGCTTTCATAGTGCACCAAAGAAAAGTGAAAAGATATAGACTAGAAAATGTGCACTAATTAAAGAGGTAAATTTAACAAGCAAGGTAAAGCACAAAACCATGTGATCCTTAATAGAACATCCATAATTAGTCACGAGCAAGACATTAATAAATATTTTCTCTCAACATCCTAACTTAAAGGTATAAAGCAAATAAATATCAAAAGTTAGGAATCATTTATATATGAATAGGCATACATGAGAAGATTCAACAATCAAAAGAAAAATATTTATCCATAGAGTCAACCAAAAAGCTAAAAAGACATCATTAAAAGAAAGCTTTAAGGAAGAAGCTTATTGATTCAAAAAAGAGATACACAAATTTGATCAAAAGAATCAATAGCTAGAGTATGAGTTAAGCACAAGTTTGAAAGTAACAAGTATGAATAAATACTCATCAAGTTAATATAAAACTTTAGCTTAACTCATATGCCTACATAAAGGTATTTATACAAAAATAGATATCAATATAAGAGATACATGGACTATATGTAGATGGAAATTTAATGAATATAGTCATGTATCATTAATGAATATTTGAAAAACTATTACAAATTCAAAAACATGTATAAATAAACTTCATTAGGCAAAGACATAATTGATTCTCAAGAAGATAATCAAGATAAAGTATGAGAATCAATAATAAATATATTATGTAAGCACAAGGCTAAAATAGAAGTATAAGTGTATACTTGTCAAGTGATAAGAAGCTTGTGCTAGACATATATATTCACAAATACCGATTTAAAGTAAATATTACAAATTAGAGAGAAATCGGTAAGAAGTAACTATCCTCAAAAAATTTAGAGACGGAGAGTTAAAAACATATTAACTCAAATAAAAAATAAGCTCCTATGGACTAGAGTGATATGCATGCTTCATAATATAGAGATTAAGAATAACAAGCATGCATAAATCAAATGTGTCACACTTAATAGAAAATGAGTGATAAACTACATAGTATGAACTAATCATTCAAGCCGAGTAACTAGTCATGCTAGATAAAAGAATTAATAAAAAAATTAACTAAGCATGCTAGTATTGTATCTCACATTAATTTATATAGAAGACAACTGAAGGATATCAATGTGAGCTACTAGTAAGACATCAAGAGAAATATGCTAGATTCTACAAATATAAACAATTTAAAGAGAAACAATTAGCATGTTACCAAAGTGGCTCTAGTGGCCACACTTGTGTTGGTGCAATTGCTTAGAAGATGACCTTTGAGCTTTGCAACCACCAACACGCTCCTCGGTGCTATGTCCCGATACAAGAAGCTTCACCTACAAAATTAGATGAAGACTTTGGTATCCAAATAAACTTGGATCCACATTTATTAGCTTTAGGGACCCATATTGCACTTACTCTAGCATTGGTAGTGAAGGTCCTACGAATAGGGCATGTAAAGCTCATGTGTCCAATGCGAGAGCAAGAGAAGCATCTAATGCTAGTGTGTGCACATGTATCAGAATGAGCATGGTTATGAACATGTGATATACTAGAATGATGAATATCTCTAGAGTGAGTATGCATGGATTTGGTCTTAAGAATATCATGTTCTAATATCAAATCATCATACATACAAGTAAGAGAATCAAATTTAACATTTAAAGCATTATTCTCTTTTTCAAATAAAATAATTCTAGAAATAAAAGCATTATTTTGTTTCTTTAAAGTGTCAATAGAAGAATCATGCAAATGATTTAGCTCATGAGTTTGCCTCTTAAGATCTTCTATTGATGAGGAAAGAGATTTGATTTTCAAAATTAAAGCCTCATTCAAACTCTTTAAAGAAACACATGATGAGTTTTGAGAATTAAGTCTAGATAATAAATTATTGTTTTCACTTCTCAATAACTCATTAGCTTCTTCTAAATGAACAACCTTTTCAGAAAATTCTTCATTTGTAAAATGAAGGTTATCAAGAATCTCTAAGGATTGTTTAGCCATGGCTTTCCACTTAGAGCATTTCTTACATTTAGAAGAACTATGATTGTCTATGCTACTAGAAATAAAATACTCTTTATCGGAGGAGGAGGAATACAATGCCATAGAAAAATAACAAGGATCTACTCTAAGGATGTTAAGCCTAACAGTAGAGTCCTTGCTCTGATACCAATTGTAGGAACCCTAGAGGGGGTGAATAGGGTCAAGCTAACTAAACAAGCACTTAGCACAAGCTAATAGGCAATTTAAAAATACAAGTGCAAGAGAATAAGCAATAACAATACCGACACCCGATGTATCCTGGTATCCTCCCTAGAGACAATCCAGTCCGGGAACTCTCTCCGGATTTAATCCACTATTTGAGCAAATAGTTACACACGAGTTTGGATCCGAAGAACTCGCCAACTTCTTACACGAGAGCTTTAATCCGAAGGGCTCTCCGACTTCACACCGAGAGTTTGGATACGAAGACTCTCCAACTTCAACCGAGAGTTTGGATACGAAGACTCTCCAACTTCAACCTTTCACAATAGATTTTGATCTCCTTATACCATAAGAAGAAGATCTCACTTTTCAACTCAATAACTCTAACATAATTTGTGGATGGGAAATGAAAGCTTTGTAGAGTTGTATGTGGATAAAGCTTTGGTGGTTTAGAAATTTTTAGGCTCAAAGCATCAACCTTAAATAAAGGGGTTCAAGGCTATTTATAACCAAAGCAAAAAAAAGTGCAATAATGCAACTTTCTCAGGCTGACGGATCATCCGCCGGATTTCCGCGAAAATCCGCCGGATCATCCGCCTGTATAGTCCAATGGCTATAAATAGAGCCGTTGGGATCAATCATTCGTAAGATTCGACCGTTGGAATGCAAACGGTCATATGGCGGAAAATCTGTCGAAATTTCGAAGATTGTCCTGGGTTATTATCTACCCTAGCTTTCGATTTTGCCATCTATTTCTTGTATTTACAATGATTCCTAAGACTCATTACAGACTCCAGATATACTGTAGCAAGTGCAGGCTTCTTCAGAGTCTTGAAATGAAGATGGCATGGCTTGGCTTCTTCCTTTGATAGGTGCTGGCTTTTTTCCTTGGCGGCAGCTGTCCAAAGATATTCAGTTTGTGAAAACTGAATACCTTTCGGGGGCTTCGCCCCCGAACCCCCGACGAGGGGCGCTGCCCCCTCGACCCCCGTCTGCTGACCGGGCAGCGGAACCCCCGAGTGCGTGGTTCCGGAGATGTCGTCGGGTGGTTCAGAGAAATCTTGTGGGATCCGTCGTCTTTGGCCCACCATGATTTCTTCATTGCATATGTCCACATTGATCTTGCTTATAGCTTTTCTGCATGTACATGTTAGACGAACAAAACAATATACATAGTAGCAAGTATAATAAGTTTAATGCACATTAGGACAATGTTGAGTTTAAGTATAAGTGCTAAGGTGATAGCATAAATGTTAGTGATATCATAATGATTAAATTTAATTGAATAACCATAATCAAAATATAGTTTTGATTTTGGTAACTCGATTAAATTTAAGATAGAAAGCTCATATCACTAATATGTAAACCAATAGGCATATATCACCAAAGGTATAAGTATAAGTAGAAATGCTATAGTGATAGTATAAAGATTAGGGATAATGAAATGCTAAACTAAACATATTAACCATATTCAAAAACATGATACAATCATTGGGCTAACACCGTTTTTCGCAGAAAACACATAGTAGACAACAGTGGTTATGGGTTCGTAACCCTTCCATGTTCCCAAGAACAAGTACCCACTGTTACCTGATAGTTTTTCAGTCAGTGGTCCTCCCTTGAACCGAAAGTTAGATGTCTAGTAGATTTTTCTTTGAACTAATAACATAAAACTTTATGGTAGGATTACAAAAATATACTATCAGAATGCCTTCAAGCCCATCTTTTCTGCTGTGTCTTCAACCAGCTGACGTTTGAGGCCCTTCGTAAACGGATTAGCCAAGTTCTCCTAACTCCGAACATCGACTACTGCAATGACACCTCTTTTGATATGATCGTTTACTGTCATGTGCTTTATCCGCACAGTTCTCTTCTTTCCATTGAAGAGATCATTTAATGCCACCGCCACAGTCGCTTGGTTGTCACAGTATATCGAAATTACTGGTATCTGTGCTCCAACTACTGGAAGATCATACATTAGCTTTCGAAGCCATTCTGCTTCATCTGCTGCGGTATCAAGTGCAAAGAACCCAGATTCCATAGAAGATCGCGAGAGCATAGTCTGCTTCTTCGACTTTCATGATATAGCAGCTCCATCCATTGTGAAAATAAATCTACCAGTGGACCTCTCGCTCTCCTACTCTGAGCACCAGCTGGCATCACTGAAGCCTTCTACTACCGATGGTTCTCCGCTGAAGTGCAGTGCATATGTCTGAGTCTTCTTGAGATATCTCATAACATGCTTCACAGCTTTCCAGTGCTGAACGCCTAGATTGTTTGTGAATCGACTCAGCATTCCCACAACAAAAGCTATGTCAGGCCTAGTGGCAGTAGTAGCGTACATCAAACTTCCGATGACGCTAACGTACTCCAATTGCCTGACGCTTTCCTTCGAGTTTGGCTCCAGCTTCTGATCACTTCGGTATGGCGTATCAATTATGGGAAGATCATGATACCCGTATCGAGTGAGCATCTTCTCAATATAATGATATTGTGACAGTGCCAATCCAGTGTCCGTCTGGATGATCTTGAGTCCCAAGATAACATCAGCATCCCCCAAGTCCTTCATACTGAACTTTGTCGAGAGAAACTTCTTTGTCTCAGTGACACAGCTTATATCCGTACCTAGGATTAGCATGTCGTCCACGTACAGACAAACAATGACACCTCTTCCGTCAGCAAATTTAGTATAGATGCACTTGTCTGTTACGCTGACCCAGTAGCCGTTTGATCTGATAACTTTATCAAACTTCTCATGCCACATTTTGGGAGCTTGCTTTAAGCCGTATAGAGATTTTACAAACTTGCAGACTTTGTCTTCTAGGCCTCTGACGACAAATCTTCCTGGCTGTTGCATATAAATCTCCTCGGTCAGATCGCCATTCAGGAATGTTGTTTTCACATCCATCTGATATATCACCAGTTTGTGTATTGCTGCAAGGGCAATCAACAATCTGATGGTTGTCATCCGTGCTACTAGAGCATATGTGTCAAAGTAGTCGATCCCCTATTTTTGAGAAAACCCCTTGGCCACTAGCCTGGCCTTGAACTTGTCAATGGTTCCATCAGCTTTCATCTTCTTCTTGAAGATCCACTTGCATCCGATGGGTTTTGCTTCTTCGAATAAATCAACTAACATCCATGTGTTATTAGAGGTAATTGAGTCAATTTTATTGTCTATTGCCTCCTTCCAGAAGACAGCATCTCTGGTCTTCATCGCCTCACCATAGGTAAGCGGATCTGCTTTCATATGATAGGTGACGAAGTCATCTTCGAAGCTCTTCGGCCTCCTTGCTCGCTTTGTCGACGGCTCAGCGAGTTCTGGTTCAATTGTTGTTTCCTCACCAACAACTTCATCTTGGACTACTGGTTCATATGAGACCTCAGTCTCATTTGCACCTACATCATTCTCCGGAATATCTAGGAGAATAATGTTTTTGTGTCGTGCAAACTTGTCTTTAAAGTATTCAGCATCGCGAGATTCGATGATATGATTTGACTCAATGTCAAGGAATCTCTGGGCATCACTCTTCTCGGCATATCCCAAGAAGATTGCCTTCGTAGTCCTTGTCCCCAGCTTCTGAATCTTCAGATCTGGGAGCTTCACATAAGCCAGATACCCCCACACTCGAATAACATTCAAATTAGATCTGACTTTGAACCAGAGTTGATGAGAAGTTATGTCAGAAGTTGCATAAGGCACTCTATTCAGAATAAAAGTGGCCATTAATGTTGATTCTCCCTAGTAACATTTTGGAAGACCCGTAGTTAGCAGCATTGAGTTCATCATTTTTGTCAAAGTTCGGTTCTTCCTCTCTGCTACTCCGTTAGATTGAGGAGAATACGGAGCAGTAGTCTCGCAGATGATTCCATATTCTTTGCAGAACGATGCGAATTCATGAGACCGATATTCTCCACCTCGATCACTTCTCAACCTATTGAGTTGTTGTCCAGTTTGTCGTTCAGCTTCGGTCATGAACTTCTTGAACTTCTCGAACGCTTCGTCTTTAGATTTGAGCAAGTAGACGAATGCGTACCTAGAGAAGTCATCGATGAAGGTTATAAAATACTTTATCCCGGCTTTTATAGAAAATTGTTTGAAGTCACAGATATCGGAGTGTACTAACTCCAGAATATCTGTGCTTCGATTGACCCGATGAAAGGGTTTTCTAGTGATCTTAGTCTGAGCACATACTTCACACTTCTCTACCTTACCCCCACATTTGGAGATAAGTCCTAGACTAGACATTTTATTTATTCTTTTACAATGAACATGTCCTAACCTATTATGCCATAACTCAAGAGAATAGTCAGAACGAGCGATTAGATTTATTTTATTAGACTGGTTTACAAGTTGAATTTTAAACATTCCTTCGGTTTGAAAAGCCTTTTCGAAGTATGTTCCCTTCTTGGACATCACCATCTGACCAATATTAATGTCCATCCTCAAACCTGTGTTGCTAAGCAGGCTCCCAGAGATCAGGTTCTTGGCAATCACCGGAACATGCTTTACTCCTTGGAGCGTCAGAGTGTTCCCAGAAGTGAGTTTCAGCTCCAAAGTCCCGATTCCTAGAACTTCAGGTTGGGCCTGGTTCGCCATGACAACCTTCTCAGAAGTTGGCTGGTACGTGACGAACCATTCCTTCCCAGAGCAGACATGGCATGTTGCACCGGTGTCTATCCACCAGTCAGAGTCAGCCCCCTCAATTGTGACCTGAGTGATCATAGCAATGATGTTAGAAACCAAAGAAATCTTACTAGGCTCACATTTCTCTGATTGTTTGGGCTTGGATCTGCATTCACTTTTGTAGTGGCCCTTCTTGCCACAGTTAAAACAAGTCACATTGGACTTGGGCTTCTTCTGTTTGAAATATGGTCCCTTCACTTTCAGATTAGTGAAGTATTTCTTGTGGTGAGAAGCCGCCTGCTTCCCCTTGGAGTCTCTTGTCTGCACCAGATTGGCCTCGGCCAATTGTTTGGACAAAGCATCCATCTTTTGTTGAGAACGCATCTCGTCCTTAATGTGGATTTCTTAAAGAGATCTTCCAGACTGATCTCAAGTTTCTTTCGATGCATTCTTGCATAGAATGTATTCCATCCAGCAGAAAGTTTCGAGGCGATCCCTCCAATGACAAACTTGTCGACGAGGGGCATCTTTTTATCGTCCAGTTTCTGACGAAGTTTCAGAAACTCCTTCACTTGAGGAAGCACCACCTTCTCGTCTTCAAAGAGTCACTTGTGATATTTTTCGACAAAAAATATCTTGGTCCTTTTTTTGTCTTCCTCGTACATCTTTTCCACCGACTCCCATATTTCTCTGGCACTATCCTTCTTTGAGTAGGATTCTGCCAGGGAATCCTCCATAGCATTTAGGATCAGAAGCCTACAAATGCTATTCTCCCTTCTCTATTTGGCCTGAAGTTTAGTAGCCGCAGTTATAGCGGCAACAGACCCAGTATCTGGAACAGTAGGTTCCTCTTCAAAGAGCACGTGATCAACGTCTCGGAGTTGAAGGATGAGAAAGACCTTCCTTTTCCAGACTTGATAATGCTCTCCATCAAACTTTTCCAACTTGCAGTAGTCAGTTTGGAGGAGTGAAGCATTAATGTTTTCCATCGTATTAATCTTGTTTTGAGATTGTTAGTCCCGAGACGTGGATATAGATAAAAAAATAGTAGTTCAGCAAACCTACACAGTAGGTACCACAAATGAGGAGTTTAACAAGCCTACACAGTAGGTGCCACAAATGAAGAGTTTACAAGCCTACACAGTAGGTGCCACGAATGAGGAGTTTAGCAAGAACAGAGTTAGGCCTCCCTACTCAGTAGGTGCCTTAAAACCTAAAGAACGAGTTACAGAGAAACAGAAGAAGAAGAAGAGGAGGATTAAATCTGCTGGGGTGTAAAAACTCCGTTGTTCAAACCAAGATTCGCCTCTATACGATATGCTTCTAGGAACCAGCAAGTTCAAGAGAACTTCTGGAACGCTCGTCAGTCAATATTTGTGACTTGAACGGGCTTCCTGAACTTTACGGACTCCCTTAACTCTCTTCTTTGGTGCATCTTGGAAAGGAGGCAAGGGGGCTCTATTTATAGAGTGGAGTGGGGGCTCTATTTATAGAGTGGAGTGAGACCTCACCATCTCTCATATCCGATGTAGGACTAAAACACCAATACTCTAAAATAGAGTTTGATATTTTACATCATCCCACAATCAACATAGTCGAGTGCTAGCCCACGCCTTCCCCCCGAACACTCCCGTGCATGCACGAGACAACCTGGAGTCCGTATCGAGTCCGAGACCGCACAACAAAAATCAACTTACGTCCTTGTTGGAATTAATCATTTTCCTCTTAGTAAAATCACCCACATGGTTCCCTCCTTAGGGTCACCATCCCATGTGCATATCCCAACAACACATACTCATATATATGTTGAGATAACTCATGGTGCTTTTCCAATGTGGGATTAAACTTTACAAAACATGTTGAGAGCAAGCTCTCTTCATGTCAAGGAGCAAGAGCACCAACAATATGAACTCAATAAGGCTACTCTTACAAAGTATTATGGTGCAATTGATTTTTTTTAAACCCAACTGATAAAAATTAATGTCACACCCTATAAGCTATTATAGTGCAATTGATAAAAAAAGTATTATCAGTGGCAATGTTCGTTCCTAGGACCTGTGGGTTATGGGCCCACCACGCTTCTACTGCCCCACTCTAATTTCTGGTTGGTTTTGATTCTTGTATGGATTAGTTAGCTTACACCTTTAATTGAATATGTGGGGACACACTCCAACCATTATTTTCGAACATCACAAGGCAGATCGATTGTTGTTTATTGATGATTGATGTAGAGATGCTTTTTAGCTTGTTGTTAGTTGGAATTTAATCTTCTCCCTTCATTCATTCGCAATCCATAAATGATCTCTGACATAGATACTTAAAGGAGAAACTTATAGTATCTCCTATAGTAGTAGGGGAAG
Source organism: Iris pallida (assembly GCA_029216955.1). Classification (NCBI taxonomy): domain Eukaryota; kingdom Viridiplantae; phylum Streptophyta; class Magnoliopsida; order Asparagales; family Iridaceae; genus Iris; species Iris pallida. Next base: position 23,614 of record JANAVB010000246.1, read on the forward strand.
AGCGAATTGAAACAGTCACGTTTGTGGAAGGAATCATACTATAGCTACATCTCTGACTTGCTTCGTGCAACGCAAACCGTCTATGGAACAGAGCTACGGAAGGTTCACCGCCTTGGACTACTCAGGCTTGACTAACCTACTTTGAATCACTCTAGATCCTCTCCAACAAAATGGAACTTCATTACAAAACAACTTTGAGGATAAATATTCAGTCACAAAAATACAAATTAATAATAATAATAATAATAGAACATACATTTGCTGTTGCTAAAGGCAACAAAGCGTGTAATGCTCCCAAATGGTGTGTTGGTGTAGCCTTTGGTGTGCCAAAGTTCTGCAACCAAAACTTCCTCACACATATATAACCTGGAGCTTCGTGACACCAATTATCAAGTAAATGTTGCATGCAACAACACCACATATTACATAGTATCAGAACTAAAGATCGGCGACCATCATATTCAGCACTTTTGTGAAATTGCAGAGACAAATTATGGATCGAGATTCACAATGCCTGCATTAAATGATGGATTTTGTCAATTGAATAATACATGTGCTTATAACAAAAAGGAAGTAAAGAAATTGGAGACGATAATAGCCGAAAGAAGTGATCGAGTGGAGAATTTGCCCGCTACAAGAATTGATCAGTGTCAGCAATATACAATTTAGTTAGCAACCTAACATCCTCTCCCATTCTCACATGATCCCCCCTTGTCCCAATTAAAGAGGGAAAAGAATACCACCCACCGCCCCCTAAGAACATCAGGTCATGCTAGCCCGGCAATTTAATTCTTTTTTTTAGGAAAAATATGATTTTCATCAAAAAAAATTCAATATTTGAGAAGGGCGGAGAAAGTGAATTCTTGGTGCGGGTGCACTACAAAACTACAGTAAAATGACAAGTTAACCTAGCCACCGAACAAGAACAGTCGCTCGGTAGCAACGTAATAGTGACGAACATTTCATGTAAAATACAAATTTATTTTCCATCAATGTGTTAGTCATTAGTTATCTACCGACGCCTTAGCGGTGGACCTAAACCGTCACCGGACACAACTAAAATTAGAACAACAGTCTTTTGTTATCATTTTAAAATTTTAAATCCAAATTTTTTCCCCCTCAGACATCCTCCTCCCCGAGGAAATTTCACCTTCTCCTCCTTCCTTCTTGACGGCAGCCTCCTCCTCTCCTCCTTTCCTTCCCTCTTCCTCCTCTTCCTCTCCAATCTCTCCCTCTCCGACTTGATCGACGACAATGGCAGGAGCACCCATCCTCCTATCCGATGCGTAGGAGCCGCCCATCGCTATTTATTTATTTATTATATATATATATATATATATATATATATATATATATATTTTTTTTTTTTTTTTTTTTTTATATATATATATTAAGCAAAGGAACTTTATTGATGCATCAGGCGCAAAATGTCGAAGCCTATACACGTAAAAGCGTCAAGCGCAAAAGGCAACAGAAACCTAAAGGAGGTCCGAAGCCGCCAAAAACGGCTCGCAGGTCCGGGCCGGGGGTTAGGACAGCGCCTGCCAAAAGCGGTCCGGAGAGTGTGTGCAGCGTCTCCGAATTTTGAGACACCGACTTTGAAGCCCATTATTTTCTAACCCAAACCCGAACCCAGTGACTCAACCTGTTCATACGCACGTACCCCTCTCCCCGTGTCTTGTGCGGAACCCCACTCCGGATCTGAAATCTCACGTAGAGATACCTCTCTCTTCTCCATCAGAAATATCACAGAAGCCTTTCTTTCTCACTCAAAACCTTCACAAATAAATCCATAACTCTCTCCCCACTCCATCAAATTTTGATCCGAGAGTATCACTGTGCTCACAGCTCCGCCCCCATCATTTCAGGACCACTCTCGCCCTCCTTCCGCGCCGACAGTCGACCGGCGACCGGCGACCAGAGCTGTCCCGACGTCCGCTGCTCTCCCGTGCCCCCGTGCGGCGACCACCTCGGTCGCCGCAGCCCCGTCCGGCGTGCCCAGCGACCGGCAGCCCCCGCCCGGCGCCCTCCACGTGGTTCTTCGCCGGCATCACGCGCCTCCCGTGCGCCGCCGCCGTCCCCGTGCGTTTATGCGACGCACCGCGTGTTCGTGCCGTCCCGCGTGCTTTCCGAGTCCGAGGCGTCCCTTCGGTGCTCCGTCACATCTTTTGGTATACCCCTGCACCCTTCTGTAGTTTTCACAGAACCTATTTCTGTTCCTAGGAATAGTTAATTAGTTTAATTAGTTTCCTATATTGGTTCGATAATAATTGTTAGAAGTAGTGAATTATTAGCATTGTTATAGATTAATGGTTAGAAGTGTTAACTACGTGATTTTGACTTATGTCGTTAAACGTAAATTTAATATCATTAATGAATCGATATTTTGCCACAAAATATTATTTTTATAGCAAAGGCGTAAATTTATAGGCAAAATCTTGTATAAGTATCTTTTAAGTAAAAATGCACTTTTTGTATTATTAACCGAATATTGTCATATTATCGCTAATTTCAACAAATATATGTTTTCCGCTATAATTTCTATAAAATAGCCATTTTAGTAGCAAATATCTAATTACGTAGCAGAGTGTATTTTAATATAGAAAAATGATATTTATAGGCCAAAATCGTATATTCATGTTTTTAAGTAGAAAAGTTATTTTCATAATTTAGACTTTTTCTGCTAATAATTATGGAATGAAAACTAATAATTATATCGTGTCTTCTAATTAATCATAACTTTATTTAAAATAAGTTTTGCGTATATTTTATTAGTAAAATAATTTCGTTACAAAAGAAATGTATTTGTTAAATATTTCACAAAAGTTTATTTAGAAAATAAATGTATTAGCTTTCAAATATTCTGAGTTTTATGCGACATTTTACTATTAAGATAATGTTCAATAAAAACCATGTTTTGTTTTAATATTCCAAAATAATTTATGTTCCGCCTATTTACAAAATATTCACAAAATAGTTTTTTTTACCAAAAATACTATATTTAAAATTATTATTTTCTCTAATAAAATGACAATGTTTATAATTAACGTAGTTCGCATTTAGTAGCTTTATTAGTCAATCTTTGGAATAAGTTCTAAGGACAGATTATTATTAATGTAGGATTCAGAACTTACATCAGATCCGTGTTGTGCTCCCGTCTACATCATTCGGAGAACCAAATCAAGTCATACTTATCTAAACTCGTGTTTTAATTGGTAATTAATTCTATTGCGTGCATGATAGAGTTACTGTATCGACACCTGACTCACGGGATTCCACTCGGAATATATCAACTGTTTTACTGAATCATTGACTTGACTGCTTACTGAATCATTGACTCGGGGATTGTTAACACCTGTGGTCAAAGCCCCTTACTGAATCACTGTGGATAGCGGAAGCCCAACTCACTTGGGCCGAAGCCGGACCGTGTTCATTATAACACTTACTGCCTCCAACCTTAGCCGGCCACAGGATGTTATGTGCTCTAAACACTACTATAGCTAGATTGCATCATTTCACTTTTCAGAGTTTTACTGCATAACTGTTTTATTATCATTATTTAGAAAATTATATTTCCATAATAAACTGCTTCTTGTCTCGTCTTTTAATTATTGAATAAAATGCTGGAATGGATTTGTGTGTCTTGCTCTCTCCTGACTGGAGACAATATTTTTAGGTGACTGTGATGATGATGAGCTGGCTTACACTTCCTATTATGGGTCCGACTTGGGTTCTGAGGACTTAGCTGAACCAGGATAGAGGAACCAAGAGTCCTAGTTGCACCCTTTTCTGATTAGTTCACTTTTTCTAAAGTTGTAATAAACAAATCTTTGTGATGTTGAATACTTTTGCTTTGTCTTCATTTTTATTTCGACTTTAGTTGTACTTCAGAATGTTTAATAAAATGTTTTATTTTCTGTTTAGACATTTGTACTGCTTGTGTTCACTGCTTGACACAGCTTGCTGCCGTCGTCTCACAACGGTGCAGGCTTGGCATGATCCGACTGGACCCATTATATTGGGATCGGACGTGACATATTTTTAGTGGTGGCCCATGTAGGTCCGTTCTGCAAATTGGTCTAGTCAACTTAGTCTAGACCATGCATGCAGTCCTGCAAACTAACTTAGGTTTAGGTATGACTTTAGGAAAACACTCTAGAAACAAATAGAACACCTAGATTATTTTTACCCTATCATAACATAGGGCCGAAATTATCTATTTATAATATCTATTTTTGCTTGCTTATAGTTTCGTAGGTTAACTTGCTTATGTTTGTACATAAACCTTTCAGAGGATGGCGAATGAAAAACTTATCCCACCATTAGGCCAATAATTATTGTGTTTATCTTCACATTTTAGTTGTACTCTCACTTAGTATTGATGATCTAGTATATAGTCTTTAGATACTAAGGAAATAAGCAAAGTATGACTCGAGGAGTAATACCTAGAAGTAAGTTGCATGAACGTATAATCACCAGAAATACGATATCATAGTAAAGCTTAAGGAGATGATAGCCAGGAAGACACGAACTAAGCTCGAGGATCAGTTGCTGGAGCCAGAAGCTTTTAGCCTAGTAAGATGTTATAGGTTCATGACTAATTAGTTGAGCATTTATCAATGATAAAATTTATAGGATATGAAAATAGAAAAAAAATTTAAATGTTGAGATTTGAATTAAAATTTAAGGATAAGGATGATGTTATATAAAAAAATCAGAAGTTATCAAGATGGTAATGTAGAGTTGCATGATAAAATCGAGGATTTATAAATGACGGATAATGTTGAACTTAAGGTAAAAATTTAATTGGGAATGATGATCGACAAATAATGATATGAATTAAAGAGATACATATTTTATCAAAATCAGAATTTGAAAATAATGATTGTAAAATTATAAGTGTTACGAGGGTAAGTGAATGTGATATTATATATTGTTGACAAGAAAATAAAGAATGGGGGCGAAATAATATTATCAAGGTTGGTCGAATCCGAGGAATTCAAGGAATAAAGTAAGAGCAAGGGGAAGGGCTAGAATTTAAACCTTGTACAAAAAAGGGACTCAGGTTTAAAATTTGGATCAAATATGTTGGAGTTGGTAGAAATATAAAATCTAAATAGATTATATGGCTGATAATGGGTTAAGAGATTTTATAGATACATCCTCCCAAAATCAATTAATTTTGAGGAAGATCGAACATGTATTCTAGAATAGTATTCTTCACCAGATATCCTACTTTTTTGTGACTTGTTCCTGTATTAATTTATGTTAAACCCATTACCATTTTCGTCACACTAGTTTGACCATATTATTCTATGCTTCTTTTATAAATCTAGGATATAGTTATGATTAAGAATTTTATAGTAGAATTCTAGATAGATGTGAGAAGACTGATAAAAGGGGTCATAAATAGGTATCATGGATGACCAAGGAATAATTTTGGCAAACAAAACCTTGTCATGGATAAAATAATAGGATATCGGAAATCAAGAAATTTTGAGGATTTCAACTTTAGAACGAATTTATGTAAGATTACTGAGATAGAATTTGGCAAACATATGGAAGTTAAGTTTTGAAAGAATAGAGTTTGGTATTCTTTTGGATGAAGCCTTAGGTATTTTGACGATTTTGAATTTTATGATTAAAGGAAGAGTTATGGAAGATAGAGGAAGTCGTAAGTAGAGTTAGCGAGAAAAGTCTAGGTTTTGGTAAGGTTCCCCAATGGAGGAAGTGAATTTGGATAATATATAAACATGAGAATATAATGATCAAGTAAAGGAACACTTGACGAGGATCAACTTTTATGATCAGATGACTACTGTACCTAGAAGGGACAGATATAACTATGGAAGGAATATCACGAGCAATGAAATGATAAGGAATAAGCAGTAAGAAATTGAGATAAGACCATTGGTATGTAACTTTGGAAAGGAACAATTGGGTTTGCAATTCTACCAAACATTGGAGACTCATATTAGTTATGGTAAGAATGATTGAGATTTTGTGATATTTTGCTAATATGTTTGATGAGAACGATTGTTAGGTGCATGGTTAAAGATTAAAATTTGATTAGTGATTATAATTTGGTCAATTGGTTTCAAGAATTGGAAATTTTTTGAATATAGATCATGGATCAACTTTTAAAAAAAATCTAAGGATTTACTATGACAAGTGAGGATTGTGACTTTGATGTAGTCAGTTTGGAAGAATAGCTGACAATTGGAAATTGATGTTTGTACAATAATTTGATCGAAAGAAATACTTAAAATTTGAAATACATTTGGCTTACGAGTTACATACAATGACGGATGGAAATTTAATTTAGATGATTTTTGATACCAAATAGATTTAGCCTTGGCAGCTACCTTAGTTTTTTGTAGATACTGAGAGTTCAGCTAGTTTAGCGAGTTAGAGATTGGTTTTGTATGGGGTATTAATAAGATGGTTATCTTTTAAGTCATTTTTTCTGTATACCCTATCTTCTGGCCGTTGATATGATATTCTTATATTCCCTTTGATCATCACTAAGTCCTCAATGAAAATATCACATCTGATTACATTTCTATCATAGCTTTGTTATTCTAATCACCCTCGCTATCCTACTATCATACAACTTGTTGATTTTTTTTTCCTGAGTCACAAATCCTTATACCCAATTCTAATTTGATTTGGAATTTTAGTCCATGATCTCAGAAGATTCTATTACTTTCTGTCTTTTCAATAAACTGTTCACGTTCGTTTCCTTCTTGCATTTTCTGTTTCACGAGACCTCATTTGATTTTCCCCTATTTTATGATCATATTTTAATCGTAGCTAGATTTTTATCGTACCTAAAATAATTTTGATCACAACAATATTCCAACTCTATCTCAGATCATATCTAGAAAATTCTGATCGTGCCTATATTTTATCATTGTACCTACCGATCATGCCTCGAATCTGATTATGCCTGATGATTTAAATCTGGAACGATTTATAGTAGGAATTTATAGAGTACATGAGTTATGGAATAAAGATGAGATAATTATGAACACTTGTGATTTGAATCAAGAAAGGGATAATTAATGATGTGAATACCAAGCAATTTGATATTGTAGATTAGAGATTGTTAAATGATAAGCATAGAGACGCACTATAGGAAGATGCATGATGAATCAAAAGATATACAAAGGACGACCGAAACAAGAAATTTTGGCTTAAAGCGTAACTAATTAAGGATGACAATCGTATGAATTAAAGAGTGCAAAAGATTATAAATCAGAAACCAGAAATAAAGGAATAGTAAATAATACAAGGTTGGGAGATGTAATAAGATATATTATTAACAGAGAAAAGTTTGGTCAAAATGATACAGTAAAATCAAGATGAAGGATTCGAGCTTAAAACATGATAACTAAATTTTGTTGAGATTTTGGGATCAAATATGTAAAATGAGGATTTAGAATCAAGATATATACATATTGGTAAAAATGGACGTCTAAATAAATTATAGAGTGATCACATATGAGTAAGGAATGATAAAGTTTTACTAATCATGACAAATTGGAGTATGGCATGGTGTTGGATTTTGAATGTGATGTTGGGTTACTGAGGCTTGATACTAGAGTATTATGATAATATGAAGTGTACCAAATTATGATATTTTGGTCTAGAGTGAATAAGATGTATAAGAATATGATTAGAACACATGCAGTGGTATGTTTTAGAATTAAAATTTGGATATATATTGACAAGCTGAAGGAAGTACAAAACATATTGCGGAGAATATTATATGTGTTTAGTAGGAAAAGATGGAAAGACAAAATTTTCAAGTTTATGACGGTAATTGACAGTTCAGGGACGAAAGCAGAAATCCATAATTGTGGATAGTGACTGTGTTTCTAAGGAGAGAAGAATGTTATTTGAGAACAGTGGATAGACTGATGAAGATATTGCATTACATAGATTTGCTATGGGACAGTTAGCCTAGTTTAGACATGAGGCTGTTGAGAAAGAATACCCTTACTGGTTTGAGGCATGATTAATTGTACCCCGGCCCTTATCCTTGAAATTTTGGGGACAAAATTTTCTAAGGAAGGAAGGTTGTGAAGCCCATTATTTTCTAACCCAAGCCCGAACCCAGTGACTCAACCTATTCAAACCCACGTACCCCTCTCCCCGTGTCTTGCGCGGACCCCCACTCCGGATCTGAAATCTCACGTAGAGATAACTCTTTCTTCTCCATCAGAAACATCACAGAAGCCTTTCTCTCTCACCCAAAACCTTCACAAATAAATCTATAACTCTCTCCCCACTCCATCAAATTCCGATCCGAGAGCATCACTGCACTCACAGCTCTGCCCCCATCATTTCAGGACCACTCTCGCCCTCCTTTCGTGCCGACCGTCGACCGATGACCGGTGACCAGAGCTGCCCTGACGACCGCTGCTCTCCCGCGCCCTCGTGCGGCGACCACCCCGGTCGCCGCAGCCCCGCCCGGCGCGCCCCACGACCGGCAACCCCCGCCCGGCAGCCCCCGTCCGGCGCCCTCCGCGTGGTTCTCCGCCGGCATCACGCGCCTCCCGTGCGCCACCGTCGTCCGCGTGCATTTCTGCGACGCACCGCGTGTCCGTGTTCGTGCCGTCCCGCATGCTTTTCGAGTCCGAGGCATCCCCTCGGTGCTCCGTCTCAGCTTTTGGTATACCCCTGCACCCTTCTGTAGTTTTCACAGAACCTGTTTCTGTTCCTAGGAATAGTTAATTAGTTTAATTAGTTTCCTATATTGGTTCGGTAATAATTGTTAGAAGTAGTGAATTATTAGCATTGTTGAAAATTAATGGTTAGAAGTGTTAACTACGTGATACTTATGCCGTTATACGTAAATTCAATATCATTAATGAATCGATATTTTGCCACAAAATATTATTTTAATAGCAAAGGCGTAAATTTATAGGCAAAATCTTGTATAAGTATCTTTTAAGTAAAAATGCACCTTTTGTATTATTAACCGAATATTGTCGTATTATCGCTAATTTCAACAAATATATGTTTTTTGCTATAATTTCTATAAAATGGCCATTTTAGTAGCAAATATCTAATTACGTAGCAGAGTGTATTTTAATATAGGAAAATGATATTTATGGGCCAAAACCGTATATTCATGTTTTTAAGTAGAAAAGTTATTTTCATAATTTAGACTTTTTCTGCTAATAATTATGGAATGAAAACTAATAATAATATCGTGTCTTCTAATTAAATCATAACTTTATTTAAAATAAGTTTTACGTATATTTTATTACTAAAATAATTTCGTTACAAAAGAAATGTATTTGTTAAATATTTCACAAAAGTTTATTTAGAAAATAAATGTATTAGCTTTCAAATATTCTGAGTTTTAGGCGATATTTTACTATTAAGATAATGTTCGATAAAAGCCATGTTTTGTGTTAATATTCCAAAATAATTTATGTTCCGCCTATTTACAAAATATTCACAAAATAGTTTTTTTTTACCAAAAATACTATATTTAAAATTATTATTTTCTCTAATAAAATGGCAATATTTATAATTAAAGTAGTTTGCATTTAGTGGCTTTATTAGCCAATATTTGGAATAAGTTCTAAGGATAGATTATTATTAATGTAGGATTCAGAACTTACGTCAGATCCGTGTTGTGCTCCCGTCTACATCATTCGGAGAACCAAGGCAAGTCATACTTATCTAAACTCGTGTTTTAATTGGTAATTAATTCCATTGCATGATAGAGTTACTGTATCGACACCTGACTCACGGGATCCCACTTGGAACATATCGACTGCTTTACTGAATCATTGACTTGACTGTTTACTGAATCATTGACTGCTTACTGAATCATTGACTGCTTTACTGAATCATTGTTAACACCTGTGGTCAAAGTCCCTTACTGAATCATTGTGGATAGCAGAAGCCCAACTCACTTGGGCCGAAGCCGGACCGTGTTCATTAGAACACTTACTGCCTCCAACCTTAGCCGGCCACAGGCTGTTATGTGCTCTAAACACTACTATAGCTAGATTGCATCATTTCACTTTTCAGAGTTTTACTACATAACTGTTTTATTATCATTATTTAGAAAATCATATTTCCATAATAAACTGCTTCTTGTCTCGTCTTTCAATTATTGAATAAAATGCTGTAATGTATTTGTGTGTCTCATCTTTGGGTTCTGAGGACTTAGCTGAACCAGGATAGAGGAACCAGGAGTCCTAATTGTACCCTTTTCTAATTAGTTCACTTTTCCTAAAGTTGTAATAAACAAATCTTTGTGATGTTGAATACTTTTGCTTTGTCTTCATTTTTATTTTGACTTTAGTTGTACTTCAGAATGTTTAATAAAATGTTTTATTCTCTATTTAGACATTTGTACTGCTTGTGTTCACTGCTTGATACAGCTTACTGCCGCCGTCTCACAACGGTGTAGTCTGGCCATGATCCGACTGGATCCATTATATTGGGATCGGGTCGTGACACCGACGAAGGACTTCCCTATTCAGCTGGGAGGGGTTGTATTGGTGACCTTCGTATCTGTGTTTGTTCCAATTTTTCAAGAGAACCCAGCTTTCAGCGGCTGCGATGATTTGATGGTCATGCGAGTTTCCCCAGTTGGCAAAAAGATCATTGAAGCCCCCGACTCGGTGACCATGATCGCAGCAGCGAGCGAGGCTAGACCACAACTGATTGGCGAGGTCGTCGGAGAGCAGGATGTGTTCGACAGTTTCTGAGGGGTGCAAAGTACAGCAATGACATTTAGAGGCAAGGCTGTAGCCAATGGTGGTGAGGGAGTCGTCAGTGTAGACCTTTAAAAATGACAGTCACGCTGAGTTGATCAAGACAGAGTCAAAAGTCACGCTCAGTTGATCCAGATAAAATTTTACAAATCACGCTGGGAGACAGCTCATCATTTGTCAGAGAGTCATTATGACTGACAGCACGACAGTCGAAGAATGTCTCTTCGTATGCCACGTATGCACAGAACTCGAAGAGATCACCGCCGTCTATTGCGTGACTTTTAAAATCTTCTTCAGCAAGACTCAGCCTTCATCGAGTTGGCGTACCAAAAAGGGTTTCTTGTCATTTAATGCGACTGACAAAGCAATCACTGTCAGAGATTTTGTGTCAGTCAAGACACGCCAAATCAAGACAGCTGGCAGTCCTATCTCAAGTCTGCGTATATCTTTGAGTTCTTCACCTCAAGTTTGCGTGGATTCGGAAGTTTTCTTCCTCAAGTCTGCGTGGATTTTGAAGCTTTTTGCCTCGAGTCTGCGTGGATCCTGAAGCTTCTTGCCCCAAGTTTGCGTAGATTTTGAAGCTTTCTACACCGAGTTTGCGTGGATTTCGTCTTCAACAAGTCTGCGTAGATTTCATCAAATTGGAGTACGTGGCAGCCATGCCACTGATCTCTTACCTGCGTGTCCTGTAACTTGTACACGACTCATGCATGATCGCCATGTGTCCAACAGTTACAGGCCACGTCCAGTAACTGCTCACAACCTTGCGTATGTTAAATCCTGCGTGATTTTCAACTAAGCACAGGCTGTGAAGACAGTTATCTTTTCAGTTTTATTTTCGACTCTATAAATAGAGTTCTTTTTCTCATTCATTGTACAGATACACTGATATCTACTGTCAAAATTTTGAGAGCTTTTCTTCTTCGCATAGTCCAAGGGATAAAGCGATCGTCTTCTAGATCAGATTCCCACAGTTGTAATTTTCCCAGAAATACAACAAATAAAGAGAATTTTTTTATGGAAAACAAATTGGCGACTCTGCTGGGGAAAAACCATCTCCTCTTCTGAGATGGCAACAACTCAATGCGATACTTCGTCAATCGGCTCGACGAAGAAGGTGATGACGATCAAACTCGATCAACTCGCCTATGAAGAAATGCAGCGGGCTAAGGGTGGCAAGCCCACTCCAGCCTCCATTACCACTGCCAAATCGAAGGGACACTCTGTCTATGTCCCTAAGGATCAGTTGGTAGTCAATGGTGAAGTCTCTGCCACAGTGTCTACTCCTAACACTGGCAAGAACTCTACTGCAAGCACGCACACTCTTGTGCGCTCGAAGATGACAGCATTCAAAAGTCATGCTGACAGCACTGGTTCTTTAACCAAGTCTGTTCCAGTTTGCAATCTCACACCCAAAAGTTACGCTGACAGCACTAGCTCCTTAGCCAAATCTGTTCCAGCGTGTCTCTCTAAAACCAAAAATCACGTTGACAGTACTGGCTCCTTAGTCAAATCTGTTCCAGCGTGTAATTCTAAAATCAAAAGTCACACTGACAGTACTGGCTCTTTAGCCAAATCTGTTCCAGTATACAAATTCAATCCCAAAAATCACGCTGACAGTACTGGCTCCTTAGCCAAATCTGTTCCAGCGTACAAATTCAACTCTAAAAATCACGCTGATAGTACTGGCTCCTTAGCCAAATCTATTCCAGTGTGTAATCCCACATTCAACAGTCATGCTGACAGTACTGGCTCCTTAGCTAAATCTGTTTCAGCGTGTAATTCTAAATTCAAAAGTCACGCAAACAGCTCTGGTTCTTTAACCAAGTCTGTTTCAGCGTGTATTTCATCCAAGAAGAATGGCTCTTTAGCTATCTCTTCTTCTTTACCAAGTTCTCCTAGAACTGGGGGTGGTCTTCCACACAAAGTCCCTTCGAAAAGGAATAACTCTTTAGTTGTTTCTTCTAGTCCTGTAGTTTTTACTTCAGGAACAGCTTTGACTGACACTTTTGTTAGTCAAAGAAAAGGAGATGGTCTTTTGACTACTCTTCCTTCTGGACATTCTATGTCTCAAAACTTGAATGAGTCTAAGAAGAAACATTCCTTAATGTCTTCTTCAATGACTTCTTCAAATTGGGCACAGAATTTGTCCATAAAAGAGGGTCTGTTACCAACTCCTAATCAAAGGGATGGTTCAACTCTTCCTTCTCTGCAAATATCCAGATCAATGGAAGAAAAACTCCATGTGTTACCTACAACTGATCTAAGAACAAAACTGAACACTTATGGCGTTAAGAAACTATACCAGTTGGAAACAAGGATAAGAGATCCAGATGCAGAGTATGCAAGAAACTATGTGGCTCATATTAATCACTCTCTGTATAATCAAGAGCCATCAAGACCCAAGAACAGGAAATATACTCCTCAATCTTCACAAACAGATTTACGAGAACATCTTCAACAGAAGAGAAGGAGTAATTCTATGACAAAAGATCATGCTGAATGTGACTTCTATCCAAGAGTCATAATTCAGTGCAGATGTCAATCAATGGATCAAAACCATGGTGATCATGAATGTGACTTCCAGCCGAGAATCACAATGCAATGCAGATGTCAAACTAAACGACAATCTGTCATTAATCGGATTCAGTGTGAACCTATGCCTGATGAAGATGAGCCTTTGTTTGCTTCTGTCAATATGACCTCTCGGGATACTGGGGGTAGAAATGATAGTCCAGATGGAGTATATAGAGGTACCAGATCAAGAGTCCTGGCTTCTAGTCAAAGAAATTTGATCTCTGTAGATGATTCTGAATTTCTGGGAGAATCTAATTTCCCACCTCTTCCTACTGGGGGTAGTTCTCCTCTAACTGACTTTGATGCACGAAGCAGTGATTCAGAGCATACAATATCCACAAGTTCATCAATAATCCCTCGTACAGTCACAACATATATGGTTGATGGGAATACTGACGAACCTTCTTCTTCCATGACTCCTCAAAAGTCCAAGAAGTCTGGAAAGATTAAATCATGTCATATGACTTCTCTCGGATCTACCTCTGACACATAGCCAAAAGATAATGAAGAAGCACTTGTTAGTGCTACTTGAACGGGGAAACCTTATCTAAAAGATTATTCCAAGAATTCTGAAGATACTCCTGATATCCCTCCAGCTGATAAAGATGCTCCTAATGTTCCTTCTGAAGAAGAATCATCTACTGCACCTGTTCCTTCAACTACACCGGTTGAACCTGTTCCTCCCAAGCCTACAGTTCTGGAGAAAGGCAAACAACAGACTCGGTTTGATAAACCAATCAAGAAGTCTCCTCCTCTTGGACTTCAGAAGCCTTATAATTTTGACATTTTAGCTCAGCTTGCTAATACTCCAGCTAGAATGTCCCTCTTTGAACTTCTACGTCTTTCCAAAGAGACTCGGGAGACGTTAAGTGAAGCACTTCTTCAAGCTGACTCTTGTCTTACTCAATTAAAGAAGCCAGATGCAGAACCTGCCACTTGCTTACATTACAACAGTGTACTGGAGATTATCCCAAATATCACCTTTACACAAGACGACATGCTACTGGAAGACAATCGACATGATCGGCCTCTCTATTACACCGATTATATCGATACAATGAAGATAGATCGTATCCTCATCGACCCAGGGTCTGCTATAAGCATAATACCAAAGAGTCTATTGGATGAACTAAAAATCCCTCTTCACAAGCTCTCCAAGACGGTTACTACTATCCTGGGATTCAATCAAAGCCGAAGCGAGCCTTTGGAAAAGATTCATCTGAAGCTTCAGATAGGTGATTTCAGATCTAAAGTCACTTTCTATGTGATTGAGATCGTGGGATCCTATAATCTTCTTCTGGGGAGGCCCTTTTTTCATGAAAATAATGTGGTGCCTTCTACTCTTCATCAGTGTTTTAAGTACATTGACAGCAATAGAAGAGTACAAAAAGAAGTTGCTGATATAAATCCCTTCCATGGGATTGAAGCTTATTTCAATGATTCCCGGATGTACAAAGAAGAGTATACAAGGATCATACAAGCCATGGAGAAAGAGGATTCACAAAGTGAGACCTTAATAATCCCTGTTAAAGGTCGAACTACTCAACAACAATCTCCCAAACTCTCTGGAGAAGGTTCTTTAATCATTCCTGTGAGTGGACGGATCTCTCCACTATCTCAGTCATCTACTCAAGATACTCTGATCATTCCTATTGGAGGACGGACTACTCTTCCATCTCAAGTTTCAAGGGAGCTCACCTCTTCTGAGCCATTTGTTATCGATCTTAATCGAAACAAAGCTTCTTCTTCTTCTTCTTCTTCTCCCCCTTTAGTCATTGACTTGGCTAAAATCTCTAAGGCCCAGCCTTCTCCCAATGTAAATACTGCTGCTTTTACATTTAATGAAAAGTCTCCACCTTTGCAGTACGCTGATGTATGCAATTATGTTCATAGTTATTTACATCTGTTAGATGACTTGAGCACAATAACCATTGGAGTTGTACAGACTGTTCATACAGATGTATCCCTAGAACCTGTATAATCTTCATACTTTCTAGTTCCCAGCAGAAAGCCAGGAGACATTCCAATATTCTTCTACAAAGGGCCCCAAAGTCCTTCTGATTTAGAAGATGATGACAGAAATGATGATACTGGAAGATTACAACTACGCCGTTATAGTCAGCAATCTAAAGACATCATCAAAAATATGGGCTATGACTTCAGGACTGGCCTCAATAGTAGAAAAGGAAGAAAAATACCATTTCGTATTCCTCCTCTGAAATATGGGAGGACGAAATGCGGATTAGGCTATATTACTCCTACTCCTTTCATCAATATTATCCATGAAGATCCTGAATCTGACGAAGATAAGAGATCTGATTCTTCTAGTACCACTTCTTGGGATTCCGATACAAGTATCGGGGACTTCTAATGCAACATTCTATCTTCCAACATGGTTTCTATTGATTATTCTGAAGAAAGTGATGAAGACGAAGAAGAATTTAAAATTTCACCTGAATCAGAACAATGGGCCCAAAGGTTAGATAATCAATGGGAGTTCCGATTTGAGCAAAAAGAACCTCCGACTGAAGATAAACTTGTTCAAATAGATGTTGGTGAAGAGGGATCCCCCAAACCAATATTCATCAGTGAAAGTCTTTCAGAAGCTGATAAGCAAGACATGATCAAACTCATTCGTGATTACATCGACGTCTTCGCTTGGAGTTATGAAGACATGCCAGGGCTTGATCCACAAATTGCAACTCACAAGCTCAATATCTTGCCGAATGCTAAACCGGTCAAACAACAACAGCGACGATTTCGTCCAGATATTATGGATGCAATTGAAGCTGAAGTCAATAAACTCATTACCTCCGGGTTTATTAGAGAGGAACAACATCCCGATTGGGTGGCTAACATAGTTCCTGTTCTTAAAAAGACTGGCAAAATCAGAGTTTGCATAGACTTTTGCGATCTCAATGCGGCATGCCCTAAGGACGAATTCTCTCTACCAGTCACTGATGTCATGATCGATAATACCTGTGGATTTGAACGGATGTCATTCATGGACGGGTATTCTGGGTACAATCAGATTAAAATGTTTCCAGACGACGAGAAGCACACTTCTTTCAGAACGCCGATTGGTACATACTGTTATACAGTTATGCCATTTGGTCTCAAGAATGCAGGAGCAACTTATCAACGAGCTATGAGCACTATATTCCGTGAACATCTGCGAAAAATAGTCGAATGCTACGTTGATGATATTGCAGTTAAAAGTCGACAAAAGGAGGATCACATCCAAGATTTGAAGACTATTTTTGATCTAATGTGTAAGCATCAATTAAAGATGAACCCTACTAAGTCCTTCTTAGGCGTCTCTAGTGGTAAATTTCTCGGCTTCGTCATTACCGCTAAAGGTATACACGTGGATCCCGAGAAGATCAAAGCCATCCAAGAGATGCGTCCTCCACGCTCCTTAAAAGAGCTACGAGGATTTCAAGGAAGAATCGCTTATATCAGGAGATTCATCTCTAATTTATCAGGACGCTGCAGACCATTCAACAAACTTATGAAGAAAGGTGTCTCTTTTGTCTGGAATGATGAATGTCAGAAAGCATTCGATGATATAAAACAATATCTGATGAGCCCACCAGTATTGGTACCTCCCATCTCAGGAATACCGTTCCTTCTGTATACCCGAGCAATGAGTCATTTATTGGGTGCATTACTTGCTCAAAAGAATCAAAATGGTCATGGACAAGCCATCTATTATCTCAGTCGCACTATGACCGGAGCTGAACCTCGATATTCACCGGTCGAAAAAGAATGTCTAACCTTGATGTTCGTTGTTCAAAAGACACGACATTATATCATGGGCCAGACTATTCATGTCATCTCCAGGATTAATCCTATAAGGATCATGATGAAGAAACCCAGTGTTTTGAATTCTCGACTGGCTAATTGGGGAATTCTACTTACTCAGTATGTCATGCATTATGTTCCTCAGAAATCAGTCAAAGGACAAGCTTTAGCTGATTTTCTGGCTGCTCACTCAATTCCAAAAAATTCAAAACTCTATGATGAAATCCCAGATGAAGTCCTAGATTCGAATCAAATTACTGAAGAAGATTCTACTTGGCGTCTATTCTTTGATGGAGCTTCAAGAACTGGTCCTAATGGTGATATTGTCGCTGGAGTTGGAATCGTTCTTGTATCGCCAGAAGGTCTTGCTATCCAAAGAGCCTATTCTCTTGATCAGCCATGTTCAAACAACGTAGCTGAATACAATGCATTGCTTATTGGTCTTCAACTCGCTAAACATCTGAATATTCAACATTTGGAGGCGTACGGAGACTCTAAACTCATTGTCAATCAGATAAGGGGTACTTATGAAGTTCGCCATCAAGATTTGGTTCCTTATCATAGATCGGCTATATCTATGGCTTCTTCGTTCAAAGAATTCTTCATTGAACATGTTAGACGAGCATGTAACACAGAAGCTGATGCTCTTGCCAATCTTGCGGCGGTGTTGGCTATTCCAATCAGACGTCAACAAATGATTGTTGTTCGCAATCGAGAATTATTTCATCTCGAAAACAATCTGACCCTAGGACTTCCAGTTGACATTGAAGAATCAACATCTCATGATGTCAATACAACAAGAGGATTTAGATTCAGTCGTAAATCGATGTCATCTTCTTCTGATTCCAGTATGGAATTCATCTTCAGTAACTCGGCCGAGAATCAAAATACGGATAAAGATTGGAGACTTCCTTTCTTAGATTTCGTATTGTACGATATTCTTCCAGATGATCCGAATGAAGCAGCATCTATCAGACGACGATCACTCAGATTCTATTACAATCATACAACAAAGACCTTATATCGTCGAGCTTATGATGGTTTACTTCTTCGATGTGTTGCCGGTGACGAGGCTCAATAAATCATTCGCGAAGCACATGATGGAATTTGTGGTGCACATCAGCCTGGACCAAAACTTCAAGACCGTATTCGACGTATGGGTTATTATTGGCCCACTATGGTATTTGATGCCATCGAATATGCAAAGAAGTGTAAAGCCTGTCAAATCCATGTGGATTTTATTCATCAACCTTCGGAATTTCTACATCCGACGGCAGCATCATGGCCCTTCGAAGCTTGGGGCATGGAAATCATTGGTCCAATCAATCCGCCATCATCAAAAGGTCATCGGTTTATTCTCGCAATAACCGATTACTTTTCCAAATGGGCCGAAGCCATTCCTTTATCTAAAGTTAAGACATCCAATGTCATCAGCTTTATTAAGCACCACGTCATCTACAGATTTGGTATTCCTCGACGCATTATTCATGATAATGGTCCACAATTCGTCAGTCAAAAATTTACTCGATTCTGCGACGACCATCGGATCAACAATGTGGCTTCTACCGCATATAATCCAGCAGCTAATGGATTAGCAGAAGCTTTCAATAAGACCATCATCAAACTCCTAAAGAAGTTTGTCTCTACTAACAAACGTAATTGGAGTGACAAGCTCGGTGAATGTTTGTGGGCTTATCGCACTACAGTTCGTAATGCTACTAAATGTACACCCTTTTCTCTGGTGTATGGTTCCGAAGCTGTTCTTTCATTAGAGATTCAAATTCCTTCTTTAAGGATAGCAATCACTAATGAACTCACTGCTGAAAATAATGATCGTCTTCGACTTCAGGAATTAGAAGCTCTGGATGAAAATCGGTTATCTGCTCAACAGAATATTGAATTCTATCAAGCTAGGATCTCAAGAGCTTTTAATAAGAAAGTCAGAGTTCGAGCATATCAAAAAGGAGAACTTGTTCTAACAGTCGGACGTCCTATGACTATGACTCATATGAGCAAGGGCAAATTTGACGCAAAGTGGGAAGGTCCCTATATTGTGAGCAAAGTTTTCTCAAATGGAGCTTATCAACTCTCAGAATTGGATGGTCGAAAAGTCTTGATGCCTATTAATGGCAAATTCCTTAAAAAGTACTATGTATAAATGCTTGTAATCATCAGACAGTTTCATGTTTAGAAATAAAATTTTTATTTTATTTTTAATCATGAATGATGATACATGATATTAAGGAAGATCACTATCATCCTTTTCTACATTTGGACGTGGGCCACTGCCATCCTTCTCGAAGACGTGATCAGCAAAAGAGCTGAGGATCTCCTTGCTGGAACCCACAAGAAATTTGCAAGCTGCCATCCTCATGGCTTCTTCTCCTTCAGTCCTTCCTGGTTCGAGCAGGAAGTCCAGAATGTCCCTTGGTGGCTTGGGTGCATACGAACCTTCGCCTGCTTCCACCTTCTTCGATTGAATTGGATCAGCAGGGTGTTCTTCAGTGCCTTTCTGAACCTTCATGGCGATTTCAACCTTCTTGGATGCTTCTTCAGACGACATTTTTATGTTTGAAAGAAGAAGCGTTCGTTCTTGTCAGATTTTTGCTATATTTATAGGCAGAAGTTCCTCAAACAATGAAGCGTCATATCCATTCAACGATTCACACATTCATTAATGCTTGACGGTTCATTCGTTCATTTCTCACATTCATCAGTCGGTTCGCCCGTTCATTAATGCTTGACGGTTCATCCGTTCATTTATTATGTTCATCCGACGGTTCATCCGTTCATTTCATCTAACGGTTCGTCCGTTCATAATCTTCTATCAAATTTATTAAGTGGGGATTCGTTATTGATCACGTTTTCATAACCTCTGAATCAATTCCGAATCTACTTACTCATTTGTCATTCTTTTTGACCTCTGCATAGAAATCAATCTATTTTCTTTTGAGTTCCTACATATTATCACGTCCATAATACCTCTGATAATATCATATACTCTAAAACAGAAAAGAAGATTTCATTATCTATCATGTCCACAATTCATCTACAAATACAAATTTTTAAGCATAGAAGAATTATCATTTCCATTCTCATTTTACCACAAAAAAGTCTATTACATTTTTTTAGACTTTCTTACAAATCATAATGGAAATCTATTACAAATCTTGGATTTTCATTCTACACCACAACAATAACCTAATAGAGATCTATCTTCTTCTTTGGATCTTCTCCGTCGGACCTTCTCTGTCAGGTTCGTTGTTGGTGGCAGTTCCTGACTGTCTGGGTCCCAGTCACGACCAGATCAGCAGGAATCAAACTCTGGTATTCTCTCTCAGACGAAAGATGAACCACAGAGTATGGCAGCCCGAAGTCGTGGTGCTGCCAATACAATTGATGGATTGGGAGCGGCCTTTCAGAGGAGACAGGAATGTATCCAAACCTTGGGATACAATTCCTAGTTCTACCGTGAAAGGAACTCTACTACCCGATTTCTCGGGGTAGAGTTGACTCCACCATCCAACTCTCGTGTATAAAGGCTCTTCCTACCATCTGAGGAAGACCCTTCTATCCCACGAAGAGTTCTGAGTTGTCTGATGTACGCGTCAAAGGCGTATGAGCTCCCTGATATAGGTGTCAGCAGGATATTCTCCACAGCATCCACATCACCAATGCCAGTTCTGAAGAAAATCTTTAGCCGAGCTTCTGCAGAAAACAGCAAGGAAAAAGAGAATTAATCAACAGAAATGTCATTTGACACGCACTGGCTGGTCAAGCGTGCATTGTTCAATCAGAAACAGAAAGCCTATCTTCAACAGCAAAAAAAAAGTACGCGTACTATACTGGACTTACCTTCAAGTTTGGTGCTATGGATTGGCAAACTCATATTTGATACAGTATGCAGAAATCGAACATTAGAAGGCATTGCTTTCCTGTTTGAGAATGAAATCTCTCAAAAATTTCGTTCTCAGAGAAGAAGAAGAAGAATGAGAAATGAGTATCTTTGAAACTCATCTGCCTATTTAAAGGACAAAGTACGAGTCTATTCTTGGAAAAGATCCGCGTAAATGGCGTTCGTAAACCATGGAATGGATGACACGTGTGCTTTGGAAGACAACGCAACATTGGAAACAGTCAAAGAGTGTGACTTAATATTCTTCATTAAATGCACGCTGTTCGATGCAAAAGTTGTACTACATACTTCAAGACAGGCACTGATGGCCTTACAAAAGACAAAACAAAAAGAGTGCAATAAGAGCATGAAAGACACGCTCTATTTCCCAGAACGGCTGAGCTTAGTGCCCAGTTCTTCTACGCTCTTAACCCCCATGCGGTGTAACAGAGCCTTCAATATTTCACGCTACTCTACAAGGCTGCGTCCATCAGAAGAAGACGAGCCATCCAGACCAAAATAGTTCAGAAAATTGTTGGCTAAATGCATGGGATCGTCTTTGAACTCGAAAACCAGAGGCTCCGGTTCTTTACCCTCAAAAGTGGGATCACCATGGGAACAAAAGCCCAACTTGCGTGCTTCTTCCTCAGCTTTCTCCTTTGGTGTCATGTTGACGTAAGATGAAGATTAAAAATGAATCTTCTCCCTGCTTATATAACAGAGTTCGCCGGCGGTTCATATTCTACCATAAATTGGATGCAATCAGTCTCGAAAAATGAAGAGTCATCATGACATTTAAAGAACTTCGAAGTCTTTCCGACTTCTAAAAAAAATTTTGAAGTCATATCAGCGTGACTGATTCCATTTTATCATCTCTATTTCAAAGTATTTCAAAATAATTTATCATTTTTCGAAAACTTTGAAGGGGGTTTTGTAGACCTTTAAAAATGACAGTCACGCTGAGTTGATCAAGACAGAGTCAAAAGTCACGCTCAGTTGATCCAGATAAAATTTTACAAATCACGCTGGGAGACAGCTCATCATTTGTCAGAGAGTCATTATGACTGACAGCACGACAGTCGAAGAATGTCTTTTCGTATGCCACGTATGCACAGAACTCGAAGAGATCACCGCCGTCTATTGCGTGACTTTCGAAATCTTCTTCAGCAAGACTCAGCCTTCATCGAGTTGGCGTACCAAAAAGGGTTTCTTGTCATTTAATATGACTGACAAAGCAATCACTGTCAGAGATTTTGTGTCAGTCAAGACACGCCAAATCAAGACAGCTGGCAGTCCTATCTCAAGTCTGCGTGTATCTTTGAGTTCTTCACCTCAAGTTTGCGTGGATTCGGAAGTTTTCTTCCTCAAGTCTGCGTGGATTTTGAAGCTTTTTGCCTCGAGTCTGCGTGGATCCTGAAGCTTCTTGCCCCAAGTTTGCGTGGATTTTGAAGCTTTCTACACCGATTTTGCGTGGATTTCGTCTTCAACAAGTCTACGTAGATTTCATCAAATTGGAGTACGTGGCAGCCATGCCACTGATCTCTTACCTGCGTGTCCTGTAACTTGCATACGACTCATGCATGATCGCCATGTGTCCAACAGTTACAGGCCACGTCCAGTAACTGCTCACAACCTTGCGTATGTTAAATCCTGCGTGATTTTCAACTAAGCACAGGCTGTGAAGACAGTTATCTTTTTAGTTTTATTTTCGACTCTATAAATAGAGTTCTTTTTCTCATTCATTGTACAGATACACTGATATCTACTGTCAAAATTTTGAGAGCTTTTCTTCTTCGCATAGTCCAAAGGATAAAGCAATCGTCTTCTAGATCGGATTCCCACAGTTGTAATTTTCCCAGAAACACAACAAATAAAGAGAATTTCTTTATGGAAAACAGTCAGTAGGAAGCTTCCTGTGGTGGGCTCTCCAAATAAGGATTGACCACTTGTTGGGGATGTAGGAGTGCCAAAAAGGTGCGGTCGGCGGAGATGGGGCGTCTGGTCTTCTTATTACTGACCTGGCGGAGGCCATCGTGAAGGAACCATCGGGCGAGGGAGCCTAAGTCAGCGCATCGAGGGCCTCCATAAGCCGGACATCCCGTGGCTACCGGTCCCAGCCAGTCTCTGACCCGGGCCCATCTCCACCCAGACTCGTTGTCCCATAAGTCTCGGATAGTGCCATTGGAGGGCGATCGAGGTAACCTAAAGGGCGACGTTGCCAAGCCAGCATTCGTGACGCAGAGACGACCTGCTATTACCAAGCCGCAGGCAGATGAAGGGTTTTGTGAGGGATCTACCGTAGAGGATACGGCGCCAGGAAGCACACGATCGTTTGTTGGCGACGGCCATCGCGGGGTGTGAATGATGGAAGTATGTAGCCTTCATAAATCTGGTCCAAATGGAGTTCTCCGATCGGACTTTCCACCACAGCTTCATGGAGCATGCATCCATGATGTGCGCAAGTCTGGTGAAGCCCAGACCTCCTGCATCGGTTGGTTTGGCCATCGAGTCCCAGCTGGCCCAATGGTGCTTGTCCTTACCATCGAGATGCCCCCAAAAGAAGTTCGTGAAGGACTTTAACACGAAAAAGACCTTCTTGGGAGGGAGCAAACAGCCAGGGTGTAGATGGGGATGGAGGATAGGATATGCTTAATAAAGATCATCTTGCCGCCCGAAGAGAGGGTCGCGTTGTGCCATCCCGCGATCTTGTTTTTGATTTTGTTCATAAGACCTGTAAAGATTCCCGAATTAGATTTTTCGTACACCAGTGGGCACCCAAGGTAGGAGAACGGCGGGTAGGCGATGGAGAAGGAGGACAGGTTGGCAAGGATAGTCGAGTGGCTCCTGTCTGCTTTGTGATGGGTATAGATGACGCTTTTGTTTGAGTTAATTCTTTGGCCAGAGCATCTGGTGTATTTCTCAAGCGTGCTGCAGACCACCTCTACCGATCCGATGTCACCAGAAGAGAAGATTAGGATGTTATCGGCGTAGGCTAGATGAGTAATCAAGGGACAGCCAGTGGTGGTATGAAAGTGGTGGAATCTTGGGGTGTTAGCCATGTTGTTTAGGTTTCTACTGAGCACGTCGACTGCAATGATGAAGATGGTAGAGGATGAAGGGTCTCCCTGCCGGACCCCGCAGCTGGATTTGAAGAAACCATCAGCTTGACCGTTGATGACTATGGAGAACCAAGAGTTGCTAATGGATCTGAAGATGATGTCTATTCACTTCTCCGAGAACCCGAAAGCCCAGAAAACCTAAATCATGAATTGCCAGTCTAGGCGGTCATAAGATTTTTTTATGTCTAGCTTGATGGTGATGTTCTCCCTGGACGGGAACTTCATGCAAGTGATCATCTCCTGAGCTAGCAGGATGTTGTTAGTGATGTTCCTCTCTGGTACGAACCCGCTTTGTTCTTCAGAGATAATCTTAGGAAGAAGTGTGGACATGCGGGTTGTAATGATCTTGGAGATGATTTTGTTGGTGAATGTGCATAAGCTGATAGGTCTGAAATCTTTGAAGGTCTTCGAGTTATCTTTTTTTGGTATTAGGATAAGGTTGGCACAGGAAATGGATTTCGGGTAGCTTGCGCCTAGGAAGAAAGCCATTGTGGCCTCATGAAGGTCAGATTCAATGATGTCCCAACAAGAGCGGAAGAAAACATCGAAGAAACCATCAGGCCCGGGGGCACTGTGCTCGTTAAGGGCCCACACAGCAGACATGACTTCATCCTTGGAGGGGGGTCAAGAGCTGCACGTTCTCTTGCTCGTTAATCAGACTAGGGACCTTTGCCAAGAGTGCGTCGTCCTTAACGACGACCCTTTTGGAGAAGAGTTTGGTGTAGAAGTTGGCGGCGGCCACGTTGATGCTCTGCTGGTCATTGATTAGAGTGTCGTTCTCATCGGTGATCTTATGCAGGTTGAGCTGATTCCTGTGCCCTTTGACGCAAGCATGGAAGAAGCCGAAATTTTTGTCACCATCGGTGTCCTAAGTCAATCTTGCTTTCTGCTTCCAGAATTCCATCTCAATCTTAAGTCGAGACTTGAGAAAAGCTTTAGTTAGGTTTAGAGCGACACGGGCCTCCAGCGATCTGTCCGAGGCAAAAATGATCTCGGCACGAGTGACGTCATCTTTCACCGTCTTTATCACTTGGAAAATGTTGCCGAATGCGAGTTTGCTCCAAGTCGAGAGCACACCCCTGGTAGCTTTGAGCTTCACAGCCACTCTGGCTAGGGGGTCGGGATTGTTCGTCGACCTCCAGGCGGCGGCTACGATGTTCTTGAATTGTGGGTGATAACTCTAGAAATCCAGGAAGCGGATGGGTTTCTTGAACGGGCTGGAGTTGTTGCGAATCTCGATTAGGAGAGCGGAGTGATCCGACTCGGTGGTGTTGAGGTGGGAGAGGTTAGAGATGAGGTCCATGTCGGACCATCGATTGGCGACCAGGGCCCGATCCAGGCGCGAGTATTATCTTCGGGCGCCTTCCTGCATGTTACACCATGTGAAAGCGTTGCCGGTAAACAGGAGGGGAGACAAGTGGGCGTTGAAGAGGAAGGTGTTGAAATAGTTCATAGCCGGCTGGGGAGGAGGGCGGCCACCGGACTTCTCCTCTCTGCATGAAATGGTGTTGAAGTCTCCAAGACAGAGCCACGGGAGGTTGATGAGGTGGAGGTGGGAGTCCATTAGGGTGTCCCAAAGCAACCTTCGATCAACGAGATCACAGCTGCCATGGACAACAGAGATGAGGGATCCTAACGGCAGAGAGGGGTGCTCTACCCATCAGGATAGAGCCTGTTTTGAGTCATTTACGATACTGAATTTGTATTCGATGGTGTAGAGGATCCAGATGTCGTGGCATCCGGCGACTGCGAAAGGGAAGTCGAGTTGGAGCTGGATGGATTTGAGTTTTCTAGGGGGATTTTGGGCTCGATGATAACTAAAATATCGACCCAGTGGGTTTTCTTGAGGCTAAATATTCTTCTCAAGGTAGGTTTATTAGCCATCCCTCTCACATTCCACGAGAGAATGTTAAGCGTTGGAGAGCTTATGGGAGGGGCGAGGGTGTTGAGCTTTGTGGCTGACCGGGTGGTCCTGGCCGTGGGCTTTCTGGTTTGTTTGTTCTTCTTGTTGTGGGAGGTTTTGGTGGCTCTCGATAGGTTTGCTGTGGAGGCGTGGGCCGACGCTGTCTGTCCGCATGCTGAGCTGTCGTTAACTTTCGACCGAGGGGGTCAACTTCTTTATCGATATCGGCCAGTGCACAGAGGGGATTGCCGGGGTTAAAGAAGCCTGCTTCCATGGCCTACAGAAACCTGTCCGCTGGGACGATGCCCAGCAATGCTGGGTCGATCTCATGATCTCGACCGGGGAAGATGGAGGGGTTCGCGGAGGCGGGGTGGATGGTCAAGGCCATCCGATTCTCTCCAACGAACGTCGGAGGGGCTTCGAGGAGCGGGGGCACATCAACGGACTTTTTACGCCTACCGGGGGGGTCCCTCGGGGTGGGGGACTCTCCCGAGGGGTGTCAATCGGTGTTGAGGAGAGGATGTCGTACTTGTTGCTGAGGAGGATGATCGGGGACTCGGGTGGGGTGATGGCTTTAGCCGGTGGGGGGGTGGATCGGGGGCTGGGAGAGGAGTCGTTGTCCACAAAGTGGGAGTGAGAGTTGGGGAGGGGAGGTTGGGGGAAGAGGAGGAGGTTTGAGTCGCCTTCTAGGGTTGCGACTTACGGGGGGCTTTCTTCTTCAGCTCCGGATGTCCCTTGAAATAGTGTTTTGTGAGATGGCCTCTGGTTTGACAGTGTATGGTTAAAAAAAGAGGAAAAATATAAGACACGAGAATAGGTTGGTAGATTTTTAGAATAAGGATTAGGATTAAGCTTAAGGAAACTAATTTTGTTTAGGATTATAGTAAATTGAGTTTATTATTTGTTGTACTTATACATTGCTAGTAACATTAACAAACTTATCTCTAGAATTTCATGATATTTTTCAATATTATTTTATTTTAAGTCTTCACTATATAATTATTCTTCATACTATTTAGTCTTTTACTTTCTCCACATTTTAGTGAAATATATATAATTTAACATAATTTTAATTGTATGAAACATAAGTCTGTTATTTTATAATAACTAAAGCTTTAGTCTTCTGACTATATGTTATACTAAAATACTTTCTATATAGTTTTATTCAAATTTGGGTAGGTTTTCTCTTCCTAGGATTAAGAATTGATATATTCTATAGGAATTTCGTCTATATAGGTTTAGCTTCAATTAAGTGGATAAATTAAGTTAAAATAAATATGGTTTATTTAAATATATTTATTCGCTATTTATTAATTAGTTTAAATCAACTATCAAGCTTCATATTCTTTTCATTTATGTTTTTTTTCTTTTGACACTTGTATTTAATCCATATTGTTTAAATATATAAGGTACATATAGATTCATTTACAGGTAAGAAAGTAATGAGTCGATACTTAGTTGGCCGTTCGTGGATATAAAACCGGTAACATGAGAGCAATATTGATTTGACGGATGATTTCAAGATGGACGTTGAGAAAATTTTCAAATACGCTAGTAACCAACTTTTTTTCAGAGATGGGAGGCTCATAAACTGCTCTTATGTCAAATGTTGTAACACATAATTCAAAGAGGCGGATCTCGTGAGGGAATATCATTACAAGAATGATTTCGTAAAAAACTAAAAGGAGAGGACAGCTCAAGGAGAACCTTTGTTGCAACATCCATTCTTGTATTCTTCCAAACCCTCTATATAGTGTTTTTGGGCTCGAATGGCTAAACTGAGCTACAATCACCGGATACGATATACATGAGCTCCGATGGCTCCCTCCTCCTCCGTACGACTGCGCCTTGACCGCGGTGTCCTCACCGGAGGAGGAGGATTGTTAGATTATATTTGTAATATAAATATAGCCCATAAGATATAGCCCATAAGCCCAAATGTAGAATATTGTAACAAACCCTAGCAATGAGAACAAGGGCAATATTATTTCCTACATGGTATCAGATCCCCCCAAAAAACCCTAGCCGCCATCTCCCGAGACCGATCCTGCGCCGAACGCGGCCGACGCCCGCTCCCGTGCCTGAACCCTCCTACGCGCCGACTGCGCCCCCGCCCCCGCCCCCCTTCCCCCCCGCGCGCCGACGACGCGCGCCCTCATGCGCGCCGATCGCGCGACCACCCGCACTCCCGCGCCCTCCCGCGCGCCGACCGATCCCGGTGCCCGACGCACCCTCCCGCACGCCGACCGCGTGCCCTCCCGTGCACCGACCGCGCGCCATCCTGCGTGCCGACCGCGCGCCCTCCCACGCGTCGACCAATTTCGGTGCCCGACTTCACCGGCCGTCCCCTACGCACCTGATCACGGTCGATTTGCCGCCGACCCCATCCATCAGCGGCAGATTCATCAGCGTTGTACAAAATTTTGTACACCCGACATCCGTTCGCTCCAACGCGCCAGATCCGGCGCCCCTGATCGCGGCCGATTCGCTGCCGACCCTGTCCATCAGCGGCCGATTCGTCGGAGTTGTACAAAATTTATGTATACCCGACATCCGCTATGGCAGATGATGCTGCGTCCAGCTACTCTGTCACGACTGGCGGTGCACACAATCCAAATTATCCTAATCCGATGGATCCATATTTTCTGAGTTCTGCTGATCAACCAGGAAATATCATTACTCCTATTGTTTTTCGTAGACCAAACTATGCTGAGTGGTCTCGGTCGATACATCTCTCCCTGATCTTTAGGCGAAAGATCACTTTTCTAGAAGGTACTGAAGTTAAACCTGTTAATGATGCTAGTAAATTGCTTGATTGGAGATGCGTGCAAGCGCTATTGGTTCAATGGGTTCTTAATACCATTGATCCGTCTCTGAAGAAATCTTTGCCGTACTTTGAGGAGGTTTCTCCATTGTGTAACTTTTTGGAGAAAAGATTTGTTGTTAGCAATGGAACTCAGAAGCAACAAATTAAGGTAGCTTTGGCTGAGTACAAACAAACGGCTTCGATGTCTGTGGAAACCTACTTTAGAAATTTACAGTCTTTGTGGGATGAACAAGCTGCTTATTTTCTATTGCCTACTTGTACCTGTGGTGAACTTGCTGCAAAGCTACAGGCTATGAGGGATGAAGACCACTTTCAGGACTTTATGTATGGGTTGAATGCTGAGTTGTAAGGTCATACCCGATCTAATCTTCTGGCTCAGGATCCTCAGCCAAGTTTAGATCGGGCATACCAGGTAGTCCGTGAGGAGGAGGATATACAAAAATCTCATGTCCAATCCGCTACTAAGGAGGTGTTGGCGCTGGCTATCAAGACTTCACCTCATCTTTCTACTGCTTCTAATAGTAGAACCTCAGATTCCAGAGACAAATCAGGTATGATCTGTACTCATTGCAAGAAAATAGGTCATGATGTTGCAACTTGATTTCCCAAGATTGGCTATCCAGAGTGGTGGGAGACTCGTCCTCGACGTGAAGGCGGACGTGGTGCTAGTGGTGGCAGAGGCCCGACACCACAGCAGAGACGTGATGAAGGATGCGGTACTGGTGGCGCAGGGGTTGTTCATCATGTCGCCGCTGCTGGTGTAGTGCCCCGTTCCGCTCAGTCAATCGGAGGAATCGAAACGCCGACGGCGTTCGGACTTAGCCTTGCAACGGATACTCGAAGACATCGCTCGGTCGAGGCGACTGCTCGCTCAGGTGGGGTAGTTTCGGTGAACTCGCCTCATCTTTGCCTTCACATAATAAATCGCATGTTTTCAACTTACACAAGTAGGTTTAATAATAAAAGAGATGAATTCACATAGCTAAAGGGAGTAATCCCGAAGGGTCGAATGGAGTTAGAATATGGAAAGGTCCAACGGTCGGCATAGAATCGGTGCACGGCGTGCTTTGGAAATGACACTCGATCCTTCGTCCCGTGGCTTGGGAGAAGGAAAGTTGGTTTGAGTTGTCGAAGTTATGAACGTAGCCTAAGTCATAGGCGTCGCCCGCATAAATGCTTCATAAAGCATGCACGGTCCTGTCGTCCAAGGCTTGGCATAGCCTTGGCTTGCCCCATGAGTTAAGTTACATTGCACAGCTTGTGCCATAAGTCTTGGCACCCAAATGACTTGGTCGTTCAAAGTTGAACGTGTGCACGGCACGTTCCATCAAGGCAAGGCTTGACGCGGCCTTCGCTCGTTAAGTTGTAGGCTTGAGTAAGTTAGACAAAGTTATGTCGGTCGACCTAAGTTATTCCAAGTGTTGTCCCACTCATTCTGCGGTTGTCAGGTTAAATAGTCCCATGATCCCAAGGCCCATCATATAAAGTATGACTTGGGCGATAGCGTTGCGTAGAACGGAAGTCGGCTTAAGGCACGGTGCACGAACTTAGTGTCTAGGGCATGAACCACGGTTGATTGAATAAGTTTTGGAGAAATGATTATTGAATAGGCATTGAATGAATGAAATGATATGGTAACATGGAAAGAATGCTCGCGATTGTGGGTCGTCGAGGGGTCTCAAATGATAGAAAAAATGCTCGCAACCGTGTGTCGTCGAGGGGTCTCAAATGATAGAAGGTTTGATCTTGGTTTTGGGAAAGAGATGATAACACTGAGAGTGCAATGACTGTATGAGACGTCAATTTGAGTGAAGGGTCTTGCTTGGTCATTGGACAACTTGTCGACAAGGTAGAGTTTCCCCGCACGGCATCCCGTGGCGCCACGGGACCGATGCGGCGTAAGGAAACACGGTGGTAGTTGTGCTGGCTCGACAGCTCCGGGTCAGTCGGGGACTTCCAGGGGGCTAGCTACCTTGCGCTGGAAGGGTCCCGGCTGACCGCACGCTACGTTTCCAGGTATAGCTTGTTATGCTAGTGACCCCATATAGATGAGTCGGCATGGGCGGCGATCCGCGTATATGCCTTTGGACTGAGACGAGTATTAGAAGAAGTGAATCAAGAGTCGAGTCGAATACGTGCTCGGTCAGAAGACAATGTTTGGGCCTAAGATTTGGCTGCAACGAAGATACCGTGCTTCGGCACGAGATGTGGCATCGAGTCCTATGTTGTCGGCATATAAGTTGCATGGTTATGGTTGAGTTGTTTGAGTTTAAGTCAGGAAACCGTCGCAAGGCAAAGTTGGTAGAGTAACCCTTAGTTCACAAGTGGATGGGTCAGTTGGTGATCAAAGTAGCAAAGGCCGCGAGGCTGTAATATGATCGAGTCTCATTGAGTTGCGAGGCACGGCCTCAGCAAGGGTTTGTAGCATGGTCACATAGAAGTGGAGCCTCGTCGCGTAGTTGCGTCTCTGATTTCAAGCCGTAAGGCAAACACGACTCGATAGGTTAACGTTGTTGGCACAAGAAGGGTCTTGAGGCAAGGTATGAGTTAACGTTGTCATTGTAAGCACGAGATGGTCTAGAGACACAGAATAGGCCAAGGCGTCAGTCCTAAAACTGATCCTAAGGAAAGACTAGAAAGAAAATTGATAAGAAGGGACTATGCTGCACAAAGTAAATGAATGTGTTGGTTTTGTACGGGTGGGCGAGGAGCTCATTCTACCAGTACAGTTGAGTACTGACACCCACACAGTGTTCATGTGCAGACACAGGTAGAAGCTCGTGGCACGAAGCTCGCTTGGATGCGTCGAGGCACGGAGTTCCTTGGCGATTCGAAGTGTGCGACCGCATGGATTGAAGACTTATACAGGACATAATGTATAGACATTGCCTTCCGAAGCTTCCACTGGATCAAGACTTGAAATAAAAGAGATGAGAGAGAGCTGAGTGACTTGTAATGTGAGATGAGTGAGCTTGAGTGATTGTAATATTGGCCTTGCGCCCCACTGTAACCTCTATTTCAATATCAATAAAAGAGTTTCTTCTGAATGACTTGTGTTTGTTCTAATTTTCGCTGCCATTATTCAATGTGTCTGCACGAGACTTCTGTGCGACGACCCCATCGCAGCCGCTGAAATCGACCGTTATGGAACCCGCCTTGCACGAGCGCAATCTAGGCTCGTGCGGCATCACGCCTTAGTAAGGACGATCGCTCCTACGGGAGCGGAGCGTGACATAATGGTATCAGAGCACGGCTTTACGTCCTTGGACTATCGATTGAATTCTTTAACTTTGTTGCTTCTGTAAGTTGATATTGTTAGTACGCTCTCTCTCAATTGTCCCACGGGATGTCCATACAATAAGTCTAACTATTTTGCAAAACATAGGAGAACCGTTTTTGATAAAAAATAAAAGATGGTTTGTGTAAGCACGGTTAGCTAAGTCGGGCTAGGCATATACACCAAAGTCGCGTCGACCTTAGGAAAGTCGAGTGCGGGAATTGAATAGTGTCGAGCAAGAATAAGTTGAACTCGATTGAGTAAAGTGAGTCGACTATCGATAGGGGTGCTATCGAGCGACGATAATGTCGATGCGATATAGATGAGCGTGCTTGGAATTTGAGGAATGGTTCGAACAGAAAATTTGAAGAAGTCAATTTTGATTCGAATGATAAGTTGAGGATTTGTTGAAAGACTTCGTCCCTTAGTGGTGTATGCGATAGCCTCAGGGATGTCGATCGATTGATAAAGTAATGATACGAATTGAGGAAATACGTTGGTCGATGACTTAAGATCGACGAATGAACGATACATGAATTCGGGTTTAAGGAAATCGATGTTGTGAATGATTCAAGGGATAATGATCTAACTTGAAATGAATGTCGAAGAGATTATCCAGTCGGACGATAGCATCATTCGCATGACTCAAAATTGGTTTCAAAGGAAGATCGTCAGGTTATGCATATCATCAATGGTATTGAGGCGTATTAAAGATTGATATGCGATAACTCGGGGGTACTCTGACTCGGTAAAGGACGATCGTGCAAGTGTTATTGTTCGGTTGGATGCTATACTTAGGATTTTGATTGAGATGAATGTTGGATGAAAGTGATCGTGTCTTGATGGTTACGCGGATAACCACAACGTCGACATTCTTGTCTTGCACGAGCGCAACTCCAGCCTCGTACATACGTCACGTCGGATTTGAGGCGATCGTTTCGCGTGAGTACTGACATGGTGATTCATGTCGCGGGAATAATCGAACTCAGAAAAATCAGGACGCGACAACTTTGATTGTCTCGACTTGTTGGCTTGAGGCGAAGGAAAATTCAAGGATGCGAGTACTTGCGATTGATGAATGAATGAAACTTGAGGATTGAGCAGGTCCAATCCGCGCATCGAGAATGAACTAGTCTAGACACAAAACAAGAGTTACGTCCCGATGAGGATGATTATCCCGTGGGAGCGTGCATGGTGATTCATGCCCACCATGGGTAATCTGAATCATGTGAGATCGGAGCGCAACATATTGTTAAGCTAGACGACCTCATAATCGAATGCGTGAATTAGGATAAATTGGATAAATGACTTAGGGAATATGAAATATGAATTGTGGTTTAGAGGTGGATTGTGTCGTAGCGTGCTTGACTTGAAAAGGATTGATAGGTGGATTATGTCGAACGTGTGCGAGGGATAGACTATACAAAATGGCTTGATGAACGAGCGATACGTTCTTGTTGAGTATTGGTTGAACGTGAGTTATCGTAGGATGGATTTGCTGAATGACTCGAACCCCGTGCGATGAATGTTGAGATGTGTGTAGGAAATCTATGCTCGAAGTTTAGAAGTCGGAGTGATGCGAGCTTAGGTAGAAAACTCCGTACTATCAATTTGGTTTGACCTTAGGATGGGGTCAGTGTTGATATTGTTGTTTGCGAACTATGATTCCAATACTGACGGAAAGACATAGCCTAGCGGTTAGGCAGACGTCCGAGTGCAAAGTGGTAGGATTGTAGAGGCACCACTTACGAGCTCGGTTGACATGCACGTATATCAGGGACGCCCGAATATATGCACGATCCGACACGAGTGGTGATGGGGGATTCTCTATCACGAGGCTTGGTTGAAATGTATGTATTTTGGGGACGCCTAGAATATGTGCACGATCCAACTAAGTGATACGTTGAATCAAGTTAGACTTAAGGAACGGGGAAGTGTCGAGGATTTGATATCGTAAGCTTGGAAGAAAGGATTGAGGGTAGCACGAGCGTAGCTCGGATTTGAGGGAACGCATAGGAGAAGTGTGCGCGAGAGTCGTTGAACGTTCGAGTGGTAAGTCAAGGAGTAAGTACTCAGTTAGTTTCGAGGACGAAACTTTTTCTGAGTGGTGTATGATATAGTGTCCCGTTCCGCTCAGTCAATCGGAGGAATCGAAACGCCGACGGCGTTTGGACTTAGCCTTGCAACGGCTACTCGAAGACATCGCTCGGTCGAGGCGACCGCTCGCTCAGGTGGGGTAGTTTCGGTAAACTTGCCTCATCTTTGCCTTCACATAATAAATCGCATGTTTTCAACTTGCACAAGTAGGCTTAATAATAAAAGAAATGAATCCACATAGCTAAAGGGAGTAATCCCGAAGGGTCGAATGGAGTTAGAATATGGAAAGGTCCAACGGTCGGCACAGAATCGGTGCACGGCGTTCTTTGGAAATGACACTCGATCCTTCGTCCCGTGGCTTGGGAGAAGGAAAGTTGGTTTGAGTTGTCGAAGTTATGAACGTAGCCTAAGTCATAGGCATCGCCCGCATAAATGCTTCATAAAACATGTACGGTCCTGTCGTCCAAGGCTTGGCATAGCCTTGGCTTGCCCCAGGAGTTAAGTTGCGTTGCACAGCTTGTGCCATAAGTCTAGGCACCCAAATGACTTGGTCGTTCAAAGTTGAACGCGTGCACGGCACGTTCCATCGAGGCAAGGCTTGACGCGGCCTTTGCTCGTTAAGTTGTAGGCTTGAGTAAGTTAGACAAAGTTATGTCGGTCGACCTAAGTCATTCCAAGTGTTGTCCCACTCATTCTGTGGTTGTCAGGTTAAATAGTCCCACGATCCCAAGGCCCGTCATATAAAGTATGACTTGGGCGATAGCGTTGCGTAGATCGGAAGTCGGCTTAAGGCACGGTGCACGGACTTAGTGTCTAGGACATGAACCACGGTTGATTGAATGAGTTTTGGAGAAAGGATTATTGAATCGGCATTGAATGAATGAAATAATATGATAACATGGAAAGAATGCTCGCGACCGTGGGTTGTCGAGGGGTCTCAAATGATAGAAAGAATGCTCGCGACCGTGGGTCGTCGAGGGGTCTCAAATGATAGAAGGTTTGATCTTGGTTTTGGGAAAGAGATGATAACACTAAAAGTGCAATGACTGTGTGAGACGTCAGTTTGAGTGAAGGGTCTTGCATGGTCATTTGACAACTTGTCGACAAGGTAGAGTTTCTCTGCACGGCATCCCGTGGCACGACGGGACCGATGCGGCCTAAGAAAACACGGTGGTAGCTGTGCTGGCTCGACAACACCGGGTCAGTCGGGGACTTCCAGGGGGCTAGCTACCTTGCGCTGGAAGGGTCCCGGCCGACCGCAAGCTACGTTTCCAGGTATAGCTTGTTATGCTAATGACCCCATATAGATGAGTCAGCATGGACGGCGATCCGCGTATATGCCTTTGGACTGAGTCGAGTATTAGAAGAAGTGAATCAAGAGTCGGGTCGAATGCGTGCTCGGTCAGAAGACAATGTTTGGGCCTAAGATTTGGCTGCAATGAAGATACCGTGCTTCGGCACGAGATGTGGCGTTAAGTCCTATGTTGTCGGCATATAAGTTGTATGGTTATGGTTGAGTTGTTTGAGTTTAAGTCAGGAAACCGCCGCAAGACAAAGTTGGTAGAGTAACCCTTAGTTCACAAGTGGATGGGTCAGTTGGTGATCAAAGTAGCAAGGGCCGCGAGGCGGCGATATGATCGAGTCTCATTGAGTTGCGAGGCACAGCCTCAACAAGAGTTTGTAGCACGGTCACATGAAAGTGGAGCCTCGTCGCGTAGTTGCATCTCTGATTTCAAGCCGTAAGGCAAACACGACTCGATAGGTTAACGTTGTTGGCACAAGAAGAGTCTCGAGGCAAGGTATGAGTTAACGTTGTCGTTATAAGCACGAG
This sequence comes from Iris pallida, assembly GCA_029216955.1. Lineage (NCBI taxonomy): Eukaryota > Viridiplantae > Streptophyta > Magnoliopsida > Asparagales > Iridaceae > Iris > Iris pallida. The sequence continues at coordinate 59,689 of JANAVB010000246.1, forward strand.
ATGGTCTAGAGACACATAATAGACCAAGGCGTCGGTCCTAAAACTGATCCTAAGGCAAGACTAGAAAGACAATTGATAAGTAGGGACTATGCTGCATAAAGTAAATGAACGTGTTGGTTTTGTATGGGTGGGCGAGGAGCTCATTCTACCAGTATAGTTGAGTACTAACACCCACACAGTGTTCATATGCAGGCACATGTAGAAGCTCGTGGCGCGGAGCTCGCTTGGATGCGTCGAGGCACGGAGTTCCTTGGCGATTCGAAGTGTGCGGCCGCGTGGATTGAAGACTTATACAAGACATAATGTATGGACATCACCTTTCGAAGCTTCCGCTGGATCAAGACTTGAAATAAAAAAAGATAAGAGAGAGCTGAGTAACTTGTAATGTGAGATGAGTGAGCTTGAGTGATTGTAATATTAGCCTTGCGCCCTACTGTAACCTTTGTTTCAATATTAATAAAAGAGTTTCTTCTGAATGACTTGTGTTTATTCTAATTTTCGCTGCCATTATTCAATGTCTCTGCACGGGACTTCTGTACGACGACCCCGTCGCAGCCGCTGAAATCGGCCGTTATGGAACCCGCCTTGCACGAGCGCAATCTAGGCTCGTGCGGCATCACGCCTTAACGAGGACGATCGCTCCTACGGGAGCGGGGCGTGACAGCTGGTCATGGTGTCCCTGCTGGTCTTGCTGCGAGTTCGGCAGATATGATGTATGGAGGGTATCCTTCACCACTCTCAGGTGAATAATGGCAGAAAGTGATAAGCTTGCTGGGTAACGACAATCCTTCCAAACCTGGGTCTTCAAACTCTGATCATTTGATGGGTAAGAATTCTTCTGTCCCTTGGATATTCGATACTGGGGCTACTCTTCATGCGACAGGTTCTCGTGACTGTTTAGTTGATTGCTTTGAGGGCCCTGTCTGTCCTGTGACTTTGCCTGATGGGAGCACTATTGATGCTGTTCTAAGAGGAAAAGTATTTTTGACTGCTTTATTGGTGTTGACGGATGTTCTTTATATTCCGACATTGACTTGCAACTTGATCTCTGTCACATAATTGATTGGTGCCAGAAATTGTGATATGTTTTTTACTCCTGATTTGTGTTTTGTTTAGGACCGAAGTACGAGGATGGTGATTGGAGCAGGTGAACAAAGGGATGGACTTTACTTCTTGGGGAAGGTTCCAGCTTCTTTGGCTTCGGTGATCCTGGCATACAAAGAGAGTGATTCTGAGGTTTGGCATAGTAGACTGGGGCATCCTTCAGATAAAGCAATGCAGACTTTACCTTTTCTCTCTGGTAGTAGTGTGTTTTCTCATAAGGCTTGTGATATTTGTCATCAAGCTAAACAGACTCGTGATGCCTTTTCTGATAGTAGTAGTCGTGCTTTGAGATGCTTTGAACTTATACACTGTGATCTGTGGGGACTATATCGTGTTCCGTCATCTAATGGGGCACGATATTTTTTAACTTTGGTGGATGATTTTTCTAGAGCTGTTTGGGTTATTTTATTGACGGGTAAGTGTGCTGTTTATTCTATGTTTCTTAAATTCATTGCTATGGTGAAGCGTCAGTTTGGGGCTGATATACTTCATGTGTGGAGTGACAATGGTACTGAATTTAATTATTTACGAGATTATTTTTCATCTCAAGGTATATTGTTCCAAACATCCTGTGTTGGGACACCTCAACAGAATGGAAGGGTGGAAAGAAAACATTGACATATTTTAAATGTAGCCAGGGCATTGAGATTTCAGGGTTCTCTTTTCGTGGATTTTTGGGGGGAATGTGTTCTGGGTGCATGTTATTTGATAAATAGAACCCCTTCTAGTGTCTTGCATTTTAAGTCTCCTTATGAAGTTTTATATGATTCGGCTCCTTCTTATGATCATCTACGTATTTTTGGTTGTTTGTGCTATGCGTATGATTTGAAATCCCGACATAATAAATTTGCCAGCAGGAGCAGAAAATGTATCTTTGTTGGGTATCCTCTTGATAAAAAGGCATGGAAACTGTATGATTTGGAGACTGGTGAATTTTTTGTGTCCTGTGATGTTACTTTTTATAAAAAAGAAGTTCCTGGGTGTGGCTCTGCTAGCGAGATGTCTTCTGCGACACGCCATACATCTGTTGAGGTGTCGGGAGACGATATAGAGGTTTTTGGGATGGTGCCGGCTACGATTGCTGAGGCCGGAGTGGTTGATGGTGGCTCGGCACCGAGTGGCGAGGATACACAGGTAGATGCAGAAGTATTGACAGGAGAGTCCGCTGGAGGTGATGCGGATACTACTGATGATACAGGGGATACAGTGTTGCCAGAGGTGCCCGATGAGGTAGTATTGGGAAGAGGAATGAGAAAGAAATCACAGCCAGTGCGATTACAGGATATTGTGACGAATGCTGTTAGAAGTAAAAGTCTCCCTTCACCACGGTTCATCTGTTCCCGTCACTTCCTCAGGTACTTCGTATCCTCTAACACAATTTCTAAGTTATGACATATGTACTCCTGGACACAGAAATTTTCTTACAGCTATCACTGCAGGTGGTGAGCCTACTTCATATCGCCAGGCCTCGCAAGATTCGGGCTGGCGCACGACTATGCAAACTGAAATACAAGCTCTGAAAGATAATGGAACATGGAATCTTGTCGATTTGACTCCTGGGAAGAAAGCATTGGGAAGTAGATGGGTGTACAAAATAAAGTACAAATCCGACGACAGTGTTGAGCGCTTAAAGGCACGGCTGGTTGTGTTCGGTAATCTTCAGGTTGAGGGGATCGACTATTCAGAGACATTTGCCCCGGTAGCTAAGATGCCTACAGTTTGGGCGTTCTTGGCTGTTGCAGCTGTGAGAGGCTGGACTTTGCACCAGATGGATGTGCACAATGCTTTTCTTCATGGAGATCTGACAGAAGAGGTGTATATGAAGTTGCCGCCAGGTTTTTCGCATAGTGAACCCAACAAAGTGTGTCGCCTGCATAAGTCACTATATGGATTGAAACAGGCACCACGTTGTTGGTTTGCTAAGCTTGCTGCTTCTCTGATATCCTTTGGTTTTATTCAATCTCATTCCAATTATTCCCTTTTCTCTCTTTTTAAAGGGAAGGTAGAGTCGCATGTTTTGATCTATGTGGATGACATGATTGTGTCTGGTAATCACACAGGTGCTTTAGATGCTTTCAAACAGTACCTTAGTTCTTGCTTTCATATGAAGGACCTTGGTGTGTTGAAGTACTTTCTTGGCTTAGAGGTGGCTCGGAGTGCAGAAGGAATTTCCTTGTGTCAAAGAAAGTATGCTTTGGACATCATTTCAGAATGCGGCTTGATGGGGTCTCGACCTGCTGGTTTTCCCATGGAGCCCAATCACAAGCTGGCAGAATCGACTAGTCCAAAGATGGCGGATGCAGAGACTTATCGGAGGCTGGTTGGGAGGTTGATTTATCTATCGTTTACTCGTCCTGACTTAGCCTATGTTGTGCATATCTTGTCTCAATTTTTACAGGAGCCTCGACAAGATCATTGGCATGCTGTTTTGACAGTTGTCAGATACCTCAAACATGCACTGGGACATGGTATTCTTTTGAAAGCTGATTGTGATCTCCGTCTTTCTGGTTGTTGTGATTCCGACTGGGCCAGTTGTCCTTTGACTCGCCGCTCTGTTACAGGCTTGTTGGTGTTTCTGGGGGGGTCTCCTATTTCTTGGGAGACCAAGAAGCAATCAACTGTTTCCCGATCTTCCGCTGAAGCTGAATATCGATCACTTGCTACGCTTGTTTGTGAGTTGAAATGGTTGAATGAGTTAATGGTGTGTTTGGGCGTTCGCCAGGAGTCTGTTATGTCGGTGTATTGTGACAGTCAGTCAGCCCTGCACCTGGCTCAGAATCCGGTATTTCATGAGCGCAGTAAGCATATTGAGGTGGATTTGCATTTTATTCGCGATGCCATTCGAGATGGCACCGTAATAGCCTCGCATGTTCCTACTTCTTCTCAACTGGCTGACATCTTCACCAAGCTCCTTGGAAAGCTTGTGTTTGATTCTTTCCTTTCCAAGTTGGACATTTGTGACTTGCATGCTCCAACTTGAGGGGGGGGTGTTAGATTATATTTGTAATGTAAATATGGCCCATAAGATATGGCCCATAAGCCCAAATGTGGACACTATATATATTGTAACAAATCCTAGCAATGAGAACATGGGCATTATTATTTCCTACAAGGAGCTTCCACGGTTAGAAAAATTATTGGCGTTAATAACCTAGTTTTTTTTCTAAAAGGAAAAAAAAAAATCAACAGAGAAAGGATTCAAATCCTAGATTTAGAGTCAAAAAAAAAAAATCAAAGCAGTCACAGATTCTGTTTGTAAAGAAAAAACAGAAAAAAAAAGGAGAATGATTACATACAATGGAGAACCCTTTTCTTTGATTGATTTTTTTTTTGTTATTTGAAGAACCCCTTTCTTTTGTGAGAGGAGAGAGAGAAAGATGAGAGAGGGAAAAAAAAGCTCGAGGATGAAAACAACGCTAATAATTTTTTTAGGGATTCCATTTTGATGGGGTTAGTAGAAAACGACGGTAATTTAGATCCGTCGAAAACAAAGCTACTATCATGGCACGTCATTTTTTTGCAAACATAAAGAGTCAAAAAGATAAAATTCATCTGAAGTCTTAGATATCTAAATTCAAGAATTAAATTGCACCTTGTGATCTGTTGTTCAATTATCTCCAAGAGAGAGAGAGAGAGAGAGAGAGAGAAGAGAATCAACGGAGAAGATTGGCAATGACAGAAGGGTAGAGGAGATTGAGAGCATATTGTTAGATCGAGGGAGGGAGAGACGATTTTGACATCGATGAAAGTAAATTTTTTTAGTGTACTAACTGACTGGTCTTTTGGTATTATAGTATATGTCGTTTAGATATCATATATCAAAGAAACTTTTCACGCGGACTAAAAGGATTAGAATTAGCATGTTAAACTTTTATTCAGAATTAGACTTACATACATTAAATAGTATTTTTTTATGCACTCGAAAAATTTGGGCATGAGAAAATTGCCTCATGG
>JANAVB010000247.1:0-23428 GCA_029216955.1 Iris pallida
GCATTGTTCTAATATATTGTCGATAATTTAAGAAAATTGAAATGGCCAAGAAAGCTTTACAATATTTTCAAATTTTTAAGAGGGATTATCAAGACTGTTCTTCATTTATTACAGTTCTTAAAAATAAAATTTATAACTTCTCTTTTAAAATTAATAATAATTTCGATAATCTATTTAAAAAATTCGTGGACATTGTTAGAAGATTTTCTTGATAATTATAGTTCTTTAATTTAATTTCTTTTATGGCTATGTTTACTAGTTTAGTGAATCTAACCATGTCTACTGATATATATGCAACATGGAAGAATAAAACTTGTGCAAATGGCATCCAACTTTGGCGCATCGGGATCCAGAATGAATGTTTGTGGGCCTTCCTTCAAGAACAAATTGAGCGCGCTAGTAGTGGACGATGACACCATGATTCGAATGATTATCAAGGCCCACCTCACTAAGCTCGGTGTACACATTGCGGAAGCAAAAAATGGGAAAGAGGCTGTCGACTACTTCATTAATGGTTCACACTTCCACCTCGTCCTTATGGACAAGGAGATGCCGGTCATGGATGGTCCGGAGGTATGATCTATAACCAAGATTATTGACACCTCGACAAAAAATGCTACATTTTTTTTTCATCTACTAAGCAACATAAAAATGCTTCTTAATAAGTAAGAGAAATCAGTATTAGGATATATGTAGTATAGAGAGAGAGATTTTTTTAATTATTTTACCGGCTAAATTGTCGTAATGGTATTCCAATTATAGCGTTTGAATTTTTTGACATCTTAATTTTTCACAGCTCAATTTTAACACCTTGTTTTTATAAATTGCTCTTTTGAAGTAGTTTTCATCAATTTTAAAGCATATCAAGATCATTTCAAAAGAATACATAAAAATACAAGTATTTAAATTGTAATTTTATACTATAAGATGTGCTTTTGAAGTGGTCTCGATGTTTTTCAAAATTGCAAAATGTGTTTCAAAATAACAATTTATGAGGTTGGGGTGCCAAAATCAAACAATAAAAAATTAATGTACCAAGTTGATATACCATTAGGATAATTTAGCCTTACTTTACCATATTTTACCATGTAAACAAAACCTAAATGTTTTGCTTTATTTGCACTCAATTATTGGACATTGTTGACAAATTATATATAGGAGAGAATGTTTATGTTTTGTATTGTGTTACCAAATGTCTAAAAAAAAAAGATATGGACTTATTTTATGAGAATTATTCAATGGGAAGAGCTCAACACATGGCAGTAGATAAGTCATGAGTTCTTTTCAATAGTACAATAATACATGTTTTTTGTTTCCTTTCTCTAATTTAGTCTTATATGAAATTCACAACATGTCATCATACTATTGGAGAAAATTCAAAACTCGCTACTATCACGTTGTAAATTCAACGTGTCATCATACGATTACATTACAGTGAACCAAACGGGGTCTAAGATTTATCTTATTGTTTTGTCAGGCTGTGAGGATGCTAAGGTCGATGGGGGTTACAACCAAGATAGTCGGGGTGACATCTGCTTCAACAGACGAGGATAAGAGAGAATTCCTGGAGGCCGGAATCGACGAGTTCTACGCAAAGCCTATGAACCCTGCGAAGCTTGTCGCCTTGTTACATGACATTGACAGCATGCTTTGAGATCCTCCTCCCTCATGCAACACCACCTTAAAAAGTATTAGAACATATACCCCCCCCCCCCCCCCCCATAATAAATTATTAGGAAATTATCGAGTTTATTTTAAAGTATAAATAAATTGAGTAGTAGGTTGTTGAAGTTAAAATAATAATGAGTTTGTACTTGGTTAGGGGGACTATATGCTTTGCAAGGACTAACAATGTTTGTGTTTTTCTCTTCTCTATCATTTCAAATTCAATAAGAAATTCTCTATCATTTCAAATTCAATAAAAAATTTGTTAAGTTGGGTTCTGATGGACTATGCTTTGTCAAGATTAGGAACAAATAGTTGAAAGTACTATAAGCTTCGAATGAGATTGTACACTAGTATACTTGATCATTTATGCTTTTGTCGGTTGTATGAAAATTAGCTAAAAGGTCGTGCGACTCTTTACTCCCAAAATACAGGAAATCGAGCATGTGATGCTGGCGAACTACATACCATATAGACACCAGCCCAACATGATATGTACTAGTTGGATATCCCTAGTATACAATAGTCCAAGGGTTAAACTATCATGATACTAATCTCAACCCATATGAAGACATAATACGAAGGACATAAATAACATGGTAAGCAACGCATAAATACATGTCACTTAACGACCTTGAAAGTAAAGTGCAAAAGTCCATCAAAAACAAAAGATAACAAGCCTATGTAACATTAGTAACAAAATATCATTTATGTAGTAACATAAGTCTCTAATGAAGTGTAAAAGAAGATACTGGATAAGAAGCATCCATTGATCATAGTGTGGTTTAGGCATGAGTCTTCTTGGTATTATACTCTGGTTCTCCGTTAATATCAATCCATCCTCGCTACCTAACATACAAGCCAACCCGGTCAGACAAAAACATCGGATATCAAATACCCCAAAGAAAGTGCTAGCCCACAAGCACACACTTACCATATATAGATATATATATCCTATATTAGGATATCTAGTAATGAAGTCCATTATCCATTAAGGTTCAGTGTGGGTAAGTTCCATGGGGTTGGACATTAGTGCCTCTTCAGACAAACTTTTGTCCACAAGGTTAGATACAATGGGGCTAAAATTTTATAGGACTACTCCATTCGACGAAGTCATTCCATTTTTGCGTGGCTACTCCATTATGTGGAGCTATGTTCCGCAAAGCTGCTCCATTTTGCGGATCTAAGTCCTGCGAGGCTACTCCATTCCATGAAGCTAAATTCCACAGGACTAAGCTATAACGCCAAGTTTGCTTTTGGCAAACTTCTATGTCGCATGGTTAAGCTTCATGGATCTCTCCAAAATTGCAAGGTTACTCCATCCGATAAATTTCTTCCATTATGCAGAGTTAATGACTCAGCCAATTTTGATCATCACTTCAACCGATGCTATGGTGCAACAAAGCTATGTCATTCAACGAGGCTTCTTCATAGTGTTATGGTGCAAGGGGAGCCTTCAACCGATTTGATAGTATCAAATATGCTAATTTTATGATCTATTGCTGGCTAATTAATCCAGTGGGATCTTAAATGAAAGCCATTTTTTGATGATATATCATAAGATCTTAAATGAAAGTCATATTTGTCTAATATATATATCAGAAGTGCTTAAATAAAAGTCATTTTTGACTGCTAGATCAAAAGATCTTTGCTTTAAAGGTAAAAACCTCTCTTCATTTGTTAAGAATAAGAGCACAAAAAAGATTAGATCATAAATAAATTAGTTATAATTATTTGTATTTTTCGATGTCGATCGTACAATCATAAGCTTTCACGTGGTAAAGCTACGTACTAATAACATACAGTACTCTAAAAGACTAAATGGTTCTTCAGGAACTTTGTACTGACTAAATGATTCTTCAGAACTCTGATATAAGAAGAGAAGGAAGAGGAAGATAATACTACATGTTTATTAATATAAGCAAGTAACCCTACAACGAGTATAACTACTAGTCTTATATAGAAAGTCATAATTGGTTATGACATAACAATGAGATCAGTTGAGATATTTAAGGAATAAAAGTTAGACTAATGCTATTCATCTCTCCAAAATGTCTCTCCAAACCATCTCTCATTATGTGACAATTGACGTGACAGTTGACATGATAAATTTTACCTAAAAAAATTATTTATCCAAACTTTTTAAATTTTAATTTTAATTTTAAATTTAATTTAGAAATTGTCATGTCATTTGTCATGTTAGTTGTCATATAAAAAAGATGGTTTGGAAGGATGGATAGCATTTTTCTAAAAGTTAGTATATGTTGAGCACAACAAACAAGTAGTTACAGATAACTACAACAAACTTACATTTACAAAGGCTTACAATTTTTTTACTTTCTTCTATTTTTTTTGCGAAGGCTTTTTTCTATTTTAACATTTCATATAAATAATAAAATGAAGGATTTCGTAGAAATGTTAAGCCATCCAAATAGTCCGAGGGGTGTGGCCTAGCGGGTGCACTGGGGGCTCCCTAGCGCAGTGGCGCGGGTTCGAGCTTCCTCTTGGGCACTGGCTAGGTGGCTTCGGCGACGACGCTTCAATGACCTAAAATCGAACACACACAAAAAAAGAAAGAAGAAGAAGTTAAGCCGTCCAAATAAATAGCCCGGTGGGCTTCACGTGTCGACCTTGTTAGCAATTCGGCAAACCGAAAAAATCGTGACGACAAAAGTACGAGTATAAAGCGGCTCAGTGCAAATAAAATATGTTAAAAACTTCGATCAAATATTCAAAAAATAGAAATATTGAGGTTAAAAACTTCACATTCTTAAATATGTTGTCAAATTTGTTTAATTAAACATGTTTCCAATACGTTTTTTGTGAAATTTTCAATAACTTACATGGAACACATTCTAAACTGATTCGAATGATTCAAAAGTACGTAAGTATTATAGATTTTTGACAGATACGAAAAAATTCAAAAGTACGTAAGTATTATACGTTTCGACGGATAATAGGAATTTTATTTGGGTGATTGCTAACAAGGGTGTCGATAAGTACTGAGTTTGCTTGGATTGAGGGTTAAGAGAGTTAAGTGAGAGAAGTTAAGTGAGGGGAAAATAAAGCCATGCTTGGTTTGGGGGTGGGGGTTTAGGAGGGAGGGTTATAGAAGGTTAAGTGAGGGTTTGTTTCACACTCTTTTGTCCATTTTTTTAACTCCCAAATCAGAGGGTTAACGAGGTGGATTGAAGGGTTTTGTTTAAAAAGTCGTAAACACTCCATATTTCTTCTACAAAATATCATGATTTTTTCTTCGATTTTTTCTTGTATCGATATGTTGCTCCGTAACTTCCTAATTTGTGAAGATATATTGACAAGTTTTAATTAAAATTTTAATTTGATTTAATTTTATGACATATATAATAAGGTTATTTTGGTAACTATCATATTTTTATTAATTCTTCTCTCACTCAAAACCTACAATCAAAGCAAAAGTTATTAAATGTTGACTTAATCATGTTGTATGGAATTCCAAAGCACATGTGTGGTGAGGAGCTCCTGGTAGCTCCTAGTCTTTTGCTCGTGTATGGTGCGGAGCCATTTGCTCCATATTTTTAGTTGTGTCAGTTCCTTTTTTGTAAGCTATAAAAGGCACCTAAGTAAACATCAATAAAACAATAGTAAGTAGCAATTAACTCTTCAAACAAAAAGTTTTCTTTCCTCTTCCCTTCCTCTTTGTGTGTGTGTGTGCTTCCACCTTTATGAGTTCTCAGCTACAACAATTGGTATCAGAGCCAATGGCGAAATTGAGTTCTTCCCACCCGTCGCCGCGTGCCAGGATCGATGATGGCAGCGAAGGAAGCGGCATTGGCCGCATCATGGAGAGATGGGGCAAAGTCAAGTACCCGATGCTGACACGGACGAACTATGCGGACTAGGCTCTCTTAATGAGAGTCAATATGCAGGCGCAAAGGCCTGTGGGAGGTGATCGAACCTGGGACCGTCGACTACCGTGACGATATGATGGCGCTATCCGTCGTACTTCGAGCCGTGCCGCCGAAGATGCTGCGGACACTGGCAATGAAAGACACTGCCAAGGAAGCGTGGGACGCTGTAAAGACAATACGGATGGGAGTCAAACGCGTGCGTGAGGCCAAGGTGCAGAAACTTCGTACCGACTTTGAGACGATCAAGTTCAAGGACGGTGAGTCCATCGATGACTTCCCGATGCGGCTTACGGGACTCGTCAACGACCTCCAACTACTCGACGACGAGCTGTCCGAAGAGAAGGTAGTAAAAAAATTTCTTCGTATTGTTCCATCCAGGTACATGCAAGTCGCCATCTCCATTAAGACCCTTGTGGATCTCAAGACGTTGTCTATTGAAGAGCTTACCGGTCGACTTCTAGCCGTCGAGGAGCGGTATGATCTCGACGGTGACTCTGGAAGCACGGATAGCCGCCTTCTCCTCTCCGAAGAGGAGTAGCTCACTCGTATGAAGCAAAGGAAGCACGAGAGGCCAACTCCGATGGTGGAAGAAGTAGTCATCGCGGGCGCGACAGGCAAAGAGGCCGTAGCCGCGACAACACGAACAATGGCAACGGTAACGCGTCCGGCAGCACACGTGACAAGAAGGGAAAGTACCACAATTGTAGAATCTATGACCACTGGACAAAGGACTGTTGCAAGCCGAAGCGTGATGAGCAGGCCTATTTGACGTAAGCCGACGATGATGAACCCGTACTACTAATGGCGCAGGAGTGCACGCTCATCGAGATCTTCGTAGGCACGACCAACAACATCGTGCTTGACGAGGTGCACGCTCAGGTACATCTGGGCTACGAGGACGACCACCAAGGCGAAGCATGGTACCTCGACACCGGTGCCAGCAACCATATGACGGGCTGCAAGGAGGTCTTCGACGAAATAGACACCGGAGTCACCGGCTCCATTACGTTTGGCGACGGGTCCGTCGTCGACATCCAAGGGCATGGTACGGTGATGTTTAAGTTTCAAAACGGCGAGCACCGCACCCTCACCAGCATCTACTTCATCCCGAAGCTACGAAGAAATATCATTAGCCTTGGACAGCTCGATGAGAATGTTTGCCAAGTCTTGATCGAAGGCAGCGTGCTATCGATTCATGATTGTCAGCGACGCCTTCTCGATAAGGTAAAATGAGCCTGAAATCGACTGTACATTCTACCTTTTGATATTGCACAACCAGTGTGTTTAGCAGCAAGGCTCAATGATGATGCATGGCGGTGGCATGCCCGGTTCGGCCATCTAAACTTTGAAGCACTCCGAAAGTTAGCTCGCTGCAACATGGTATACGAGCTACCACAGATCGACCACATCGATCAGATTTGTAATAGTTGCCTTACCGGGAAGCAACGGCGCACGTCATTTTCACAAGAGGCTAAGTACGGTGTCGACAACCTGCTAGATCTCGTACACGGTGATCTCTGCGGGCCGATCATGCCGTCGACACCCGGTGGCAAGTGCTACTTCTTGCTCCTTGTCGACGATTTCAGTCGCTACATATGGTTAACGCTACTGGGTTCGAAGGATGAAGCGCCGGCAGCCATCAAACACTTTCCAGCCCTCGTCGAGGTGGAGGTCGAACGCAAACTGCGTGCACTCCGTTTTGATCGTAGGGGCGAGTTCACATCCGTAGCATTTGGTAAGTATTGCACGGGCCGCGACATCAAACGGTACTTCACAGTGCCGTACTCACCGCAACAGAACGGCGTTGTCGAACGTCGGAATCAGACAGTCGTCGCGATGGTGCACAACCTTCTGAAGGCAAAGGATATGTCCGAGGAGTTTTGGGGCGAGGCGGTCACAATGGCCATCTTCATCGTCAACCACTCGTCGACACGGAGCATCGATGGGAAGACACCGTACAAGGCGTGGCATGGACACAAGCCAAGCGTGCACTTCCTTCGCACCTTCGGCTATGTCGCACACGTAAAGGTGGTCAAGCCGAACTTACAAAAGCTAGAAGATCGCAGCAAACGCATGGTCTTCATCGACTACGAGCTCGGCACCAAGGCGTATCGGGTGTACGACCCCGTCGGCAAGCGCGTGCACGTCACGTGAGATGTTATCTTCGATGAGGAAGCCAAGTGGGACTGGGGAGTGCAAGACAATGTAGGTATGACATTTACTGTTGAGTATGCTATGAATCCCATACCACATGTTGAACACATAGGCACGTCGGTGCACGGGGGTGGCGAGCCATCAACACCAGTAGCGCCCAGTCCAGGGTCGTTGACGCCGGCGTCCGAAGCAGAAACATCCAACTCGGTGGCACAAGGTGGGGTGGAATTTGTCTCACCACCCACCAACACCTCGGCCATGCTCGACGCCGATGACGATGGGCCGTACAGGTTTCGGACCTTGGCAAACTTGTATGATACGACCACCGTCTGTGAGCTCGATGCTAATGAGCTGCTCCTCATGCTTGGCAAGGAACCTGCCACTTTCTTTGAAGCCGAGAAACACCTATGTTGGTGCCAAGCTATGCTCGAGGAGATGAGCTCTATTGAGGAGAACCGTACTTGGCGCCTCATCGATCTCCCACCCGACCACCGTCCGATCGGTCTGAAGTGGGTCTACAAGCTCAAGAATGACGAGCATGGTACCGTCCTCAAGCACAAGACCCGGCTCTTGGCAAAAGGCTATGTACAAAGACAAGGAGTGGACTTTAAGGAAGTGTCCGTGCCAGTTGCTCCCTAGAGTTCGTCCGCTTGTTGATCGCACTCACTGCACATGAGGGGTGGGCGGTTCACCACATGGACGTGAAGACGGTGTTCCTCAACGGCGACCTTGAAGAGGAGGTGTACGTCGCCCAACCTCCCGACTTCGTTATCGAAGGCCAGGAGCACAAAGTGCTAAAACTTGACAAGGCACTGTACGGGCTACGGCAAGCACCAAGGGCTTGGAACGCCAAGCTTGACAGTTGTCTGCTGTCACTTGGTTTCCACCAAAGTGCACAGGAACATGTTATGTATGCACACGGCAAAGGTCCAGCTCGCCTACTTGTAGGAGTGTATGTCGACGATCTCATAATCACCGGGACGGACCCACAAGAGATTACCAGGTTTAAGAAGGAGATGAAGGCCTTGTTCAAAATGAGTGACTTGGGGTTACTTACTTTTTACCTCGACATTAAAGTGCAACAGTCCAATGGCTTCATTACCCTCAGTCAAGAGGCATATGTGCGCAATATCTTAGAGAAGAGTGGCATGGTGGACTCCAACCCGTGCCACGTCCCCATGGAACCGAGGTTCACGGAGAACCCGACCACTGAACACCTTGTTGCTGTCAAGCGCATCCTCCGCTATATTGCCGGCACATGTCACTTTGGTTGTCACTACGAAAAGAAGGTAGAGGAACCACGGCTGATCGACTACAGCGACAGTGACATGGCAGGTGACATCGACACTCGTAAGAGCACTACTAGCTTGCTATTCTTCCTCGGTTGTAGCCTTATTAGCTGGCAATCTCAGAAGCAGAAGGTCGTAGCATTGTCCTCTTGCGAGGCCGAGTACATTGCCGTAACAACAGCAGCATGCTAAGGCATTTGGCTTACAAATCTCCTTGGTGACTTGAAGAATGAGGAGGCCGGCAATGTCGTGCTCAAGGTGGACAATAAGTCTGCCATCTCCCTCAGCAAGAACCCCGTTTTCCATAACCGAAGCAAATATATTGATACAAGGTATCATTTCATTCGGGAGTGCATCGCAAGAAGGAAGGTTGAGATCGAGTACATCAACACTGAAGGAAAACTCGCAGACATCCTTACCAAGGCGCTCGGGCAAGTCAAGTTCATTGAGATGAGACAAAAACTCGGCATCGTAGAGGTGAATTCCATACAATAGGATTAGGGGTGTTTTGTTGACTTAATCATGTTGTATGGAATTCCAAAGCACATGTGTGGTGAGGAGCTCCTAGTCTTTTGCTCGTGTATGGTGCGGAGCCATTTGCTCCATATTTTTAGTTGCATCAGTTCTTTTTTGTAAGCTATAAAAGGCTCCTAAGTAAACATCAATAAAACAATAGCAAGTAGCAATTAACTCTTCAAACGAAAAGTTTTCTTTCCTCTTCCCTTCCTCTGTGTGTGTGTGTGCTTCCACCTTTTTGAGTTCTCAGCTACAACATTAAACATCTCCCACTTAACTCTTCCTCCAATCCAAACAAGGTTCTATGTATTGACTCTACTCCCGCTCACTTAACTCCTCCTCATTTAACCCTACTTTAACTCAGATTATTTTTGGTTATTTATAAGGGCACATCAAAAGTTGATCAGGGCACATCAGAATTGGGCGAGTCCAGATTTAAGGAAACATTACTCAGGACATCCCATTTTCTTACTCATTGGGCTATCCCAACCCAACACCCCCAAATCCAAATTTTGAGCTTCATTTTAAAATTTTACTCTCTCTTTCTCTTCCAAAACCCTAATTTTCTTCTCCTCATCGTCTTCTTCTTCTTCACCATTTTCTTCCTCCCCAAGATACATCTTCTTCATCTTAACCCCTTTCCCAAGCTCTCATTTCCAATTTTGATGGCATCCAAAGGTTCTTTTCCCAAAATCCTAGTTTCCATATTATATTCTTCTTGTAATGTTTATTCCCAAATCCCAAGTATACTTATCATGATGGAAAACATATAATATAATATTTATTTTAATTATTTATCACCAATTTCATGATCGAAGTAATCCCAAACAACATTCGGCTAAGTCAACTTTAGGACTGCCATAGTTTCTGGCAATCCTAAATACTGATAGGACTTCCAGAATTTATGGCAGTCATGATGTACATCAAGTGCATTCCATGACTGCCACAATTTCTGGCGGTCCTAGAAGTATTAAGGACTGCCAGAAATTGTGACAGTCTTGATGTACAACAAGTGCATTCCAGGACTGCCATAATTTTTGGCAGTCTTAGAAGTATTGAGAACTGCCATAAATTGTGGCACTTCTAAAATAGATTTAAAATTTTGAGGTTTTTTAAATATATTTAAATAGATCTAAAATTTTGAATTGAATTTTTTTTGGATTTAAATAGATTGAAATGAACAAAATTGAGAGACTTATCTCTAAAATATATTTATACCTAAAATAGATTTATAAAC
Source organism: Iris pallida (assembly GCA_029216955.1). Classification (NCBI taxonomy): domain Eukaryota; kingdom Viridiplantae; phylum Streptophyta; class Magnoliopsida; order Asparagales; family Iridaceae; genus Iris; species Iris pallida. The sequence continues at coordinate 10,752 of JANAVB010000247.1, forward strand.
CGTATATATGAAGGTTTATTTAAAATGAACAAAATTAAGAGACATATCTATAAGATAGATTTAAAATTTTGAGTTTTTTGAAGTAGATTTAAAATAGATTTAATATTTTGAATTGAGAATTTTCTAGATTTAAAAAGATTGAAATGAAGAAAATTGAGAGACTTATCTCTAAAATAGGACGGCCAAAATTAGATTATTTGTTAATTCAAAATTCAAAATTTTATCTGTAAGATAGATTTAAAATTGATAGATTTATCTATGAAGATTTATCTATAAAGATTTATTAATGAAGAAAATTGAGAGACTTATCTCTAAAATATATTTATACCTAAAATGGATTTTTTTGGACGGTTAGGCCTGCAAATTTTTTTTGGCAGTCCTATCCACTACCAAGACTGCAAAAATTTGGGTAGTCCTAAAATGGACTTATTGTCCAGCAAGTCCATATTAGTGTTGTACAAATTTTTGACAGTCCTAAATTTATTTTGGACTGCCAAAAATTATGGCAGTCCTAAAGTCGACTTGGTCGATCTTAGGACTGCCAAAATATGGTTTTGTCGGTCGGGGAGTTAACCGAGAGTGCTTCACAAAGAATGTCGTGTTCACCCACCAAAGTGTTTGTACATCGTTTCTTCACCCACCAATATTAGGATTTGTACATTATTTGTAAGGAGCCTTTTGGTGCCATCAAAACTGGGAATGAGAAAAAAGTAGGGTTTTGATGGAGATGGTGAAGATGAAAATGGTGGAGAAGAAGAAGAAGAAGATGAGAAGAAGATCAATCCCACATTCTTGTTCTTGTTCTTCTTGTTCTTGGATGTGTTGAGGAAGACAAGAGAAAAAAATAAAAGAATAAGAAATTTTGAGTTGTACCCCACTTAATTTATCCTAATTCAAGGTGCATCCCACTGCTTTACTTTAATGTAAGTTACCCCTCACATTTTACGAATTCCGTTCAAGATCGACGGTCAACGCGTTTGACCAAATTTTTAGGACAAAAATACCCTTGACCTCGTGGAGGAGGATGGAGGAGCGCCGTGAGGTAGCTGGGGAAGCGGGGGTGACGCCATGGGGGAGCAGGGGCGGCGCCATGGGGGAGCGGGGGTACGGGGGAGGAAAGCGGCGCCAAGGGGGTGTGGGGGAGGGGGCGACACCGTAGACGAGCGAGAGAGCGGAGGTGGTGGGGGGTGAAGGTGGTGTTGGTGTTGGTGAATGTGGTGGTGGTGGTGAAGGTGGTGGTGGTAGTGGTGGTGGTGGTGATGATGGTGGTGATGTTGGTGGTGGTGATGGAAGAGGGCTGAGCGAGGCGTGGGAGGGAGGGCCGAGCAAGAAGGGGGAAGCAAGGGGCTGCTGTGAAAAGGAAGAGGGTAACTTCATTCTAAAATTTTGGTCAAACGCGTTGACCGTCGGTCTCGGACGAAATTCATGAAATGTGGGGGGTAACTTACATTAAGGTAAAGCAGTGGGGTGCACCTTGAAATATGACCAATAAAGTGGGGTGCGACTCAAATTTTAACTGAGAAAATTTGAGTGGCACCCCACTTTGTTTACCCTTATTTAAGGTGCACCCACCACTTTACACTATTGTAATTTACCCCCCACTTTTGACGATTTCCGTCCAAAACCAACGGTCAACGCGTTTGACCGATAATTTTGGACGAAAATACCCTCCGAAACCCAAGCCCAAATCATGCCCCCCTCCTGCTCCGCTGCCGTATCCCCACCGCTGCCGCGCCCCCGCCACGTCGTTGCCGTGCTCATCACCACCACCACTACCATCACCACCTCCACCACCATCACCTTCACCAACACCACCATCACCACCACCGCCGCCCTCCACCACCGCTTCTTCCCCCTCCCCGACCTCGCCATTGCTCCCCACCCTCCTCCCCGACCTCGCTGCTCCCTCCTCCCCAACCTCATCGCGGCTTCGCCCTCCCCCCCCGACCTCGCCGCTTTCCCCTCCCCGACCTCACCGCTGCACCCTTCTCCTCGACCTCACCGGTGAGGTCGAGGAGGGGGGGCAGCGGCAAGGTCGGGAAAGGGGGAGCAGCGAGGTCGGGGAGGGGGGCAGAGCCGCGGTGAGGTCGGGAAGGGGGGAGCAGCGAGGTCGGGGGGGCAACGGCGAGGTCGTGGAAGGGAGCGGAGCCGCGGTGTCACGACCCGCACCCGCTTTTCGGGATACCAATGCGTGTCCAAGCCAGCATATGCTGCAGTGTCGGCGGTAGAACGTTGTATAGCCACAATGCTCAAAATCACAAATAATGCTCATTCACAAAAATTAATTTAATTTACAATATTCCCAAGTTTATATTTACAAAAAAATATAAACTCTTAAAAATATTACAATGATACAAATCATCTATCTAGCTAATCTCTATGTTTTTGTCTACAAGTACACCCGTAACTCCCAATGCTAAGTGACGCCACAGCTAACCTAAAAAATGTTGGTTTCCAGTCAGGAATGGAACGAGTACAATTCACTGAATACAGTTTCAATATATGAAAATGACTATACAACAGAGGTTAGCCTTTAAATATATGATTTGAAAAATAAACACAGAAAGACAAATAAAACTAAATAAAGGAAAACAGTAAATAAATACAAAGACAATACTCACCGACTGACTGAAGTACCTTTGATTTGTGATCGGTCTCTGGACAATTACACGACACAGTCTACGATATCTACACGATATAATATACACGGTCTACACTGTATAAAACAATAATAAAATACTGTCTACACTGTATAAAGCAATAATGAAACACTGTCTACATGGTATAAAACAATAATGAAACACTGTCTACAGGGTATAATGCAATTATAAATCACGATATACACTGTATAAGGTCAGATCACACATCTTTGGTACTTTACCTCCCCGATACGACAAAATATAACAAACATAAAAGACGAAAATCACATATCTATTTACTAACAATGAGGTATAGTAAATCTTAATATTAAAAAAATAATAAATTGTACTCGCCTGTGGTCCTTTATTGGTGAAATCGATAATCCAAACCACTCAGTGTGCCACAACAGTCTCCAGATGCTGAAATGGACATTACCAACGTTCTTAAAATAGTCAAATTAGCTAGAATTGCCTGTCCTTAAGTCTAATTCTGGACACAGGGGCAAAACGGTAATTTTGGGTCAAAACGGTGTCCGCCGTTGGACCCGCTTTGTACCGAAAAGCATGCCAGAGTCAATGGTCTCTAAAGTCATCAAACTCTGTGTCTACAGGTCCAATTTTTCGATACAAATTCAACCATATGTCCAAAGTTAAATTCCGGTGGGCCGTGCACAAAATTGTCCGTTAAATCAGATCGTAGGGCCCGCAAAACGGTGATCTGATCAACTGTCTCAGAATCGGACCAAACTTGGCATACAGGACCAGAAAAATGATACGGTCCTGTTGGTGTAAATTTTGTCTCGATCTGATGATCGTGCACAAAGTAATTGAAAAATTTGCACAGAGACCGATACGGTAAATTTCGATGGATACGCATCAAATTCGTCGCGCACACGCGACCAATTTGAATTCCGTCAAAGCCCACACGTCCACGAAGTCGATGCGCACCTTTCGATGCTTTCGGTTCGCGACTACATCACCCGGATTGGCGGGACGCACGTCGTATCGAAGGAATTTTCTAGATTTTTAATATTTGAAAACAGTTTTTCGCCAATCTTTGTAATCCGATTTCTCGGCATGTAATCGATGAAATCAAATTCCATAAATTAGGTTGCAGAGCCCTATAGGTTTTTCTTATATTGTCTTTAATTGGTTCTCAAAATATCCTAATGGTTTGTCTAAAATCTACCATCCAAAACAAGGTTTGAGACTAATGTTTTGTCCTATTTTCAAACAGGTTTTCGATGAACTTCAACTCGATTTCTCCAAGTTTTGGGTCACTAGAATTTAAACTAATTAACAAGGATTAAAGAGGATTATATCTTGATCGTACCAGAGTTTACGGGACGTGAAACGATCGAACGATCGTTGAGATATAGCATAGCGAAGTCGGCTCCTCGCCCTACAACTGCTGCTGTTGTTGTCGACTCCGCGCACGGTTTGGCTGGCCCAAGCGTGCTCCGGCGTGTGATGGTGGCCGGCGGCAGCTCCTGGCGGCCATGCGCAGATGCCCAGGGGGTCGTGGGGCCTTAGGGTTTAGGTTTATATAAGAAACCTCGCTCACTCTCTCTGTTATATAAACACGGTTTGGGTCGGGATCCCTTCGCTCGGTTGGGGCCTGGGAGGCTCGGCTGGGCTGGTTTCTTTATTCTTTCCCTTTTTTATTTACTATTTCTTTTTTTCTCTATTATATATATATATATATTATATATATATATATATAATAAAAACCCTTTGTTTTATTAATCAAGGCGCAAAATGCCGAAGCCTGACCTCGTATACAAGGCGCAAAAAAGACAAAGCCTATACAAGTATACCCAAAAAGGAATGAAGAGGGGGTACTCCAACTCGTCTACCGAAGCTAGGAGAGGGTCGGAGACCAGAATGCTCTCGGACTATGGGAACACTGGGTGCTCCGGTTACGGTATTGGCGGAAGACTTCCCGAATGAGCTGGTCGTAAGAGTATTGGTGGCCTTCGTATCTCGCCTTATTGCGATTCTTCCAGATCACCCACGTGGCGGCCGTTGTGACGATCTGGTGGCCATGGGAGGCGGAGCCCCATGAGGTCGCCAGATCGTGGAAGCGTCCACTACTCGGCTCAATGTTGTAGAGCTGATTAAGGGTCCTCCAAATACTGTCTGGCAAGATCCCCTGACTGAATGTGTGGTCAATAGTCTTCATTTGACGATCGGAGCAGCAAGTACAGGCTGACGCTAAGCTAATCCCCATGGTGTTGAGGATGTCGTCGGTAGGCAGCTTCTTTCTAATGACTCTTCATATGAGGAAGGACCACTTCCTTGGAATGTAGGTTTGCCAGTAGTACGCAATTGTGCGTTGCGCCTGCCCGATCCCTTGGACAGTGATCCTTGCCGACTTCACCAAAAATTCCCCGGAGGCCTCGAGTGTCCACCTGAGCCCATCGGCTTCGTGTCCGAGACTTAATCCGATCTGCCGGATGCTGACCACCGCTTCGTTGACGGACCATTCGTAAATTTTGTCCCAGTTCCAGTCGTTAGTAATGGGGTTCCACAAGTCTCTGATCCTACAGTCTCTCGGGGTCTACGTGAGATTCGGGATGAGGCTGTCCCCGATCCATCGCTCCAGGAATGGATCTGAATCTCCGGCGCCCAATTGGAGTCTCATCGCAGGCTCGGCGAGGTCACGTCCGATAAGGATGCGATGCCAAACTACTGAGGATCTGCTGTTGGCTATAGCTACTGATGGGTGGATGTGCTTGAAGTACCTGGCCTTCATAAATTTGGTCCATAAGTTCCTGGTCGTACGAAGTTTCCACCATAATTTCATAGAGAAGGATTTAACGATGTGGGTGAGTTTAGTAAATCCCAGACCTCCTTCCTCGATGGGATGGGCCATGGATTCCCAGCTAGCCCAGTGATGTTTGTCGTGGCCATTGCAATGCCCCCAAAAGAAATTACAGAAGATCTGTTCAATCGAATCAAGAACCTTCTTGGGCGGGGATCACGCTGTCAGAGTGTAGATGGGAATGGAGGTGAGCACGTGATTGATGAGGATCATCTTGCCACCCAGGGATAAAGTGGCGTTATGCTACCCTTCAATTTTGTTCCTGATTCTCGCGATCAGGTTCTCAAAGATGCGAGTGTTGGATTTCCCGTAAATAAGGGGACAACTGAGGTAGTTGAACGGGAGATGAGCTACAGAGAAGGATGTTATGTTGGAGAGATTGTTTGCGTGCTCTCTTTTAATGTTGTGGTGGGCATAGATGACGCTCTTGGAAGGGTTAATTTTCTGGCCGGAGCATCTAGAGTACCTCTGCAGAGTGTTGTGGACTACTTCTACCGCTCCAATATCCTCGGAAGAGAAGATGAGTAAGTCGTCGGCGAAGGCCAGGTAGGTGATGGTAGGGCATCCACTGGATGTGTGGTATTGTTGGAAGTTTGGGGTGCCGACCATGTTGTTAAGATTTCTACTCAGGACATCTGCTGCAATAATAAAGACAGTGGAAGATAGAGGGTCGCCCTGTCTAACTCCACGGCTGGATTTGAAAAATCCTCCGACCTGACCGTTGATCACCGTAGAAAACCACGAGTTACTGATGGATCTCTACACCGTGTTGGTCCAAGTTTCTGAGAATCCGAAGGCCCTGAAGGCCCAAATCATAAATTGCCAATCCAGTCTGTCATAAGCTTTCTCCATGTCGATCTTGACGGCTATGTTGCCCCCTCTTGCAAGGAACTTCATGCAAGTGATTAACTCTTGGGCCATCATAATATTGTCCTGAATGTTTCTTCCACGAACAAAGCTGCTTTGTTCCTCAGAAATGATTTTGGGAAGAAAGCCTGCTATTCTGGTAGCGATGATCTTGGAAATGATCTTGTTGGTGAAGTTGCAAAGACTGATGGGTCGATAATCACGAAAGGACTCCGGGTTGTCTTTCTTCGGAATAAGGATGAGCTTAGCACTAGACATGGCTTTGGTGTAAGTAGATCCTTCGAAGAATGTGATAGCTGCTTCGGTAATGTCCCTCTTGATAATATCCCAGCAGGTGCGAAAGAAAACCCCGGAAAAGCCGTCCGGGCCTGGTGCGCTGTGCTCGTTCAGAGCCCACACAGCGTCTTTCACATCCTATTCAGTCAGGGGATGTTCCAACTGGTTGTTGTCGGTGTCATTAATGAGACAGGGGATTTGTTCCAGCAAGGTTCTGTCTTTGTGAACCGTCTCTTTGGCGAATAACTTGGAGTAGAAGTCTGCGGCGGCCTCTTAGATGTTATTGTGGTCAGTGATGATGTTCCCATTGTCGTCAACTGTGCGGTTAATCGATAGCTTCTGTCTGCGACCGTTGACGCAGGCACGGAAGTATTTAGAGTTTTTATCCCCCTCGCTGTCCCATTTCAACCTCGCTTTCTACTTCCAGAATTCGGTTTCCACTTTGAGCCTGAATTTGAGAATGGCCTTGGTGAGGTTCAGGGCTTTTCTGGCTGCCTCCGAACGGTCCGAAGCGACTTTGGCTTCGGCGCGGGTGACATCGTCCTCCGCAACCCGTACGACTTGAAAGATGTCCCCGTAGGCTAGTTTGCTCCAATTGGACAGAGCTTTCCTCGTAGATTTGACCTTATTGCTCACCCGCGATAGTGGGTTGGGAGAATCTTTCCGATTCCAAGCCTCCGCGATGATGCTCAAGAATTGGGGGTGATCAGTCCAGAAGTCGAAAAATTGGAAGTTCTTTTTGAATGGCTTAGTATTGTTTTTAATTTCAACCAGAAGGGGTGCGTGGTCGGATTCTGTGGAGTTGAGATGAGATAGGTTGGTAGTGATCCCCATTCAGTGCCAGAGAGCGTTCGTGAGGGCCCTATCCAGACGGGAGTATTGACGACGGTCTCCTTCCTGTATGTTGTACCATGTGAAGGCATTGCCGGTGAACTGGAGGGCGTCGAGATGAGCATTGAAAATGAAGTTGTTGAAGTCTTGCATGGCCGATGTGGGTGGGACCCGGCCCCCGATTTTTTCTTCTTTGCACGTGATCGCATTAAAGTCCCCGATACAAAGCCAAGGAGAGTCGATGTGGTTGAGGTAGATGTCAAGAAGTATATATATATATATATATATATATATATATATATATATATATATATATATATATATATATATATATATATATATATATATATATATACTCATATGTATAACTTTATCAGACATATATTTAGATATATAAAAATATAATAATATATAATCTATATATATATATGCAGTCATATCTTTGCACCTATATTTACTTAAAGATAAAAAGCTATATAAAATAAATTCCATAAATAACATTCCATCTATGAGACTATATATATATATTCCTAAATTAACCAACAATAATATTAATAGTATTAGTAAATTCTGGGAGAGTACATTGTATACCAATACACATATGTATTTAACCCATATATTATAACATTTATTTGACAAAAATAATATAACCAATAATAATAATATTATTATATAATAATAACCTCAATAAAATAATAATAATAATAATAATAATAACGAAATTCAATAAACCAATAATGGTGTATATACCATTATGTATAGTTTAATAATCCCAAAAATGTACATGGACCTATTTTATACAAATATTATTGATTATCAACTAATAATGATATTTATAATATTTAATTAGAATACTTAGAAAATATTCATTAGATCATTAAAACGGAATACAATACGCTCATACCAAACTATATCAACACGAATGTCATTGGACGTATCGCATGACTACATGGACTTGGGCTTATTTTGGGTCCAATCTGGACTAGTTCGGTACAACCGGGTTCCCTAAAACTTAATAATATAATTATTAATAAATAAATAAATCTTCGGTAAGGGTTAAGTCGTAACTTGGCATGGTTTTTCTAGTTAGGACATCACTATGGCTCGGCCTTTCCTACCAGGGCTAATACACTAGTCAAAGCACGCCATTGCACTATCCGTGCCACGATTTCTAGTCACCTTGTACTCCAAAACTCCACCATGGCTAAAGTCATCTACCGTAATAATTAACTAAGTAATTATTTATAAAAAATTTAAAAATCACCATTTAATTCAAATAAATAAATAAATAAGTATTATCAAAATTTTGGGAAGAGGAGTTACAAATCTACCCACCTTAAAAATAATTTCATCCTCGAAATTCTAATTCATAACTATTCCTTAAATTTAAAAAGGAAATCTACTATTACCTTAATCTCCTTAAATTTTAATTCCTCAAAAATAGTTTATATCCTCCTTCCTAGCCATTTTGTAACTACATAACCTCTAGGACTTCTACCCACCTTTGGTCACACTACTCCTCAAAACTAAAATCATATAATCTTCTAACTAATTGCTAACAATCCTAGCAATAGATATCTACTGCATATGGCATTTATAAACTTTTCCTATCTATCAAGCAACCCAAAATTTAACAAGCAACAAATTTACACAAGTAGTTAAGAAATAGATAAATTCTAATAAGCATGACCATTCGTCGCTCTGAAATAGAGAAGACAGGAAGATAAAGAAGAATAATCGAGAGCAAAAATATAAAGTTTTAAGAGCGATAGAGAGTATCCAATGATGCAGATAGAAAGAAAGTTTATGAACCATTGACTTATTTGCTAGATTGGGCTACTCTAGTCCAGTCACTTGCTAAATCGAAGAACCATTCGTTTCTTTTAGGAGCTTGCAATTCGTGTAATACAGAAGTTCCGTTCTCGAAATTAATCTAAACAAGGTTCCATAATAGAACGAATTTGAGAAATCAAGGTTGTGATCTTTTTTGTGGTTATTTAAACACACGAGCAAGGGATAAAAAAATACAATATCGTATCGCGACTTCCAGATAGATAGAATATTGGTTACGAATGACTTCACATTCTAAGAGGGAGGAAGACTACATAATAGGTATAAGGACCTATTTCAAATAGTTCGATTTTATAGTCCAAATATGGTGGTACGCATGGATGGATTTTACTGGGTCTTAATGGGTTCCCTAATTGGACATCAATCGTTGGTTGGATGAACCTTGATTTTAATCTATATTGACTGGACAAGACCCCAATGATAAAACTATTTCTACTAGGTTAGGGTAACCTAGAATAGGTTTCCACCTAAGTGGTTGAGCTAGATGGGCAGTCGGATTGGTTAAATAGGTTCTGTAAGCCTTAAAGATGCGCCTTACGTGACTTTTATGGTTAAGTAGCACGAGAAGACACAATTGAGTGGTACACTAGGGACATGTGCGTAGTGGGCTTCGAGTAGATCACAACCATATATTGGGTCGAAAGGTTTGAGTCGAGGTTGAGGCTCTAATGGAAGTCGGAAGTATACCGGTATTATGGTAAGGGTTATAGCTAGTCCTTTTTGACCCGAAAGTCGTACCACAAAAATAGAGTACAAGGGGATGGGTTTGAGTAGGACATGAAATACCTTGATGAAGGTGGACTCGTCTAGATCTTGCATATGAAATTTGTTGGAAAGTAACCGCTGGTCTCGTGCTCCGATTATTAATGACACGACCGGGGACACAAAATGATCTAAATGGAAGTGGGAGTCCATGGGGCACTAATTATCATCCTAATAGAAATTATTCTAATCAATCGGTAATCCTCGTATATCCCAAAATTTTAGAAGGCTTATAGTCTACTCACCTTAGAAATAGGACATGGTTTTAGGAATAATGAGGTTAGAAGAATTTCAAGGTCCGGATATTGTACCTCGACTCTTGTTAATAAAGAATAAGGCACGGCGTAACGGGATACGGTAGATAGAAGTCAAGTCAAGGATCGTTCCTCAATAAATAAAAATGAGTGTGTACAATAACACATGATCGATAAAATAGAATGATCTACGCGTCCATAGTATACAAGAGTTGTTGACAGGGTAACCAACTCTAAGGTACATCATAAAAGATTTCTAACAACTGAGTCGTGAATTTCTATTTATGTCAAGCCTGCCAGACTATTGTCACAAGGGTTCTTAGTGGTATGGACTGTAGTGATCATTTATTACTGTTAATAACTGGTAGATCATAATATGACAGGGTATTTAAGCTATGGTATTGGCTAAGCTAGTGATTGTGGTGTTCCAATACTAGTTAGGTCTTAATAATAAAATTTACATAACTAGGGCATATTTGTTGGAAATCAATCTTGGGATGAGTGTCTACCATAGTCACGGTAAATGATTGCCCTTACCTTTGTCTATTCATCTCATGTCTAAACTGTGGGCTTTGGTCGAGGAAAGGTTGGGTTATGGCTTAAGGCTTGCTAGTTAAAGCAAGCTTCAAGCAAATAATTTGAGACTCGCAACATTTGGTTTCTTGAGAATAGATAGTCTCCTAGGTTGACATTTTGACTAAGGGTAAAACCCTAATCATTCTCAAATTCCGATGGCTAGAAGGTCCCAATAGTAGTTTGAGGGTCGAGAGAAGAACGAGTAACTCAAAGCAAGGTTCTAGTCACATGGCTGGCCGATGGTAGCTACACTTGTGTATACAACTATCATAGCCATGGGATACTCTGTATCTCTCTACCAATTATGAGCTTTCATCTTTCCAAATCAGTGAAAGACAAAAACAATAAAGAGTTCAAGGGAGATGTCACTGAATACAATTCCGTGATTCAAAGGCGAATATATAATTCAAGAGAAATTGTCAATGCAGTAGCAGATGAGATCATAGATACCTCGATATCTCAATCCATGTGGGATAATCAAAGAGAGAGCAAACCGAGTGCACTAAGGTTGATCAGACTATAATACACTGATTCTGATTAGACAATATGTTAGTAGGCGTCCCCAATAAACATATGTCTTGAATCAAGCTCGATAAAAGAGTAAGCTTGCAAAACTAGGCTGTAATAGCAGCGTTGGTCAAAATACAAGTATGCGAGATTTTTGAAATGAGGCACAAGTAGTTCGAGTTTTGTGAGAATCAAACCTTACCTGGTGTTCTTACTTATACGGTCATCCGACTATTTTCTTATCCATAAGGCCTTGGTCGACTAATGGGTTATGGACCTCTAAATTCTATATTCCAGGTGAACCTATTAGTGTCTGTCAATTACCTCGTCAATAAATCACAAGGACCACGGAATGCTAGGTTGGGAGACGTGCTACCTAACTTGCAGAACTTCCACTAGTATTGGCTTTGGATCTTATGGGACATACAGGGCATTTTCCTATCCTCTATGGTATCCTACACTTGTAATCATGTCTGAAGTAATTTCACCGAGGATTATGCCTCGTCCGTATACTCTGGCTGTGGTAAACTCTTGGTTTCGTAACTCAAATATGATACAAAATCGAACATTTCTTAACTCTATCCAATATTGACTCAAGGATAACTACGACCAAAAGAGGACCACTAGCCATAGTTTTAGCAATATTCTATAACCTATATTTTCATAAACTAATTTCAACTCTAGGGATCGTGCCTCGCCAGTGCACTACTGGCGGCAGTGAATCCATAGTCTCCATAATTCAAATAAATGGCGACAGTGCGCTGCTGTCCTGCCATTATGAGTTAACTAACATTCTTTTAACTATATCTGTAAAAATTTATGAGCTTTTAGAGATTCAAACAAGTTGACTATGAAATAGAGCGTAAGTATTTGTCATATCAGTCACAACCCTTAAATAAAAGACTTAACAGGGAGAAAATAACTGAAGGCAAAAGAAATACAAACATTCTAGTATCTATTTCATGTGTATTCAAACCATTGAGGAAAAACTTTGAATTGAAACTAACTCGAGGTTCGCATATGGATAACATAATCAGAAATTATATAAAAATAATTCTTAGGACAAATAGGAACTAAATAGGCAATTCGGACTAAGATATGAGAATGATATCTAAAGAGGCAAAGAGAAGGAATTGAACAATTTATCAAGGTTAGATCATTAATTCTAGAAAGCCCTGTTTCACCAAGTGAATAATCTATCCACATTGGATCATATCATCATATCAAGAGGTAATAGTGTACCTATGGGGATCTGACAAACTATCAAAATTAGTAACTCCTCATCTAAAT
>JANAVB010000248.1:0-76064 GCA_029216955.1 Iris pallida
AATAGAGCACAAAATGGCGTGTCTGAGTGGGACCCGAAGGTCATGAGTGAAGAGCGTCTCGAGTAGATCATACATGATAAGTTGGTTTCAAGAAAATGACTGGTCTTGTGCTCCTAAATTAAAAGTCACGGTAACGTGCTAATAATGATCAAGGAAAAGAGTGGAAAAATTAATTAATAATCAAATGGTCTGAATCGACCCGAAGTTCTGCGAAGCAGAAAGAGTACAAGGGAACAAGTTTGGATGGGACATTATATACCATCATGAAGGTAATCATGTCCACTACAAAACTCATGAAGAAGATTTCCAGAGTTGAACATCCCTGACACTCCAAATATCAAAGGCACGGAAAAGTACACTTAAGGATAAATAAACAGAATAATTATTTATTGAAACTAAATCAATCAGAAAGTAAAAAAAAAATCAACCCAAAATTCAGGGTGCTCACAGTTGATAGTCCTGAACAATTATTTATTAAAACTCTCCAAACAGAGATTTTGACATGGGCTGCCAGCTAGTTGGCAGTCCTTGCTTCATACAGGACTGCCAACTAGTACTAATTAACTATCCAAACAAAGAGTTTTGCTTTGGAATGTCAACTAGTTGGCAATCCTTGCTTCATGCAGGACTGCCAACTTTGCCAGTCCTACTTAACTCTCCAAACGAGTTTTGCTTTGGACTGTCAGCTAGATGGTAGTCCAAACTTTATATAGGACTGCCAACTTTGTTAGCAGTCCTACTTTATGCAGAAATCACAGATGCTCTGATACCAACTGATACACTTCGGATACCAAGTAACTTAATCACATATAATGATATAAGTACAAGAATTTAGAACCTATATACCCCACTTTTTATAAAATCATATGTCCACATATCTAAGAACATAAAATCATATCCAAAACATATCCATCACATATCAAAATATCCACATATCCAAATATCCAAAGTGTATCAGAATATCCAAAATAAGATCACATGTCCACATAACCATACAAAAACACTAATTATCATGTTGGGCCTTCGTACGCTGCTCCCTATTTTCCATGAAGGAAAAATCTATAGATTATTCGATGTGCTCTATCTCGTTGCAGATTACAACAGAGTTTTCATCCTTGTATTAATGGAGACTTTTTGCCAATCCATTCACCCTTTTAGCCTGCAAATAACACAACATTAATTAAGCCTACAAACTTGGAAATCTTTCAAGGCTACAATTTTAAAATCACCATCTTCAACAGTACATCATAGAGAACATTTGCGGGGGGAATCGATTCCATTAGGGCTGTGCACAATTAAGTCAAATCGACCAAATCGAACTAAGCCAAATCGAACCGATTGGTTTTAAACCGAACCGATGGTTCGGTTGGTTTGGTTCGGCTTCAATTTTTTCAAAACCGACCGGTTCGATTCGGTTCACTATTTGGTTATGCCAAAAATCGTTTAAACTGAACCGAACCAAACCGAACCGAACCGAACCGAACCAATTCCTTGTTAAATAATTAGGGTTGGCCGGCTGGATATTGGTTCATTGGGTTGTATTATACTGGTTTGGTTCATTTATTCACATCACAACCATTTATCAAGTTAAAGTTGAAAGATCTCTCTCTCTCTCTCTCTCTCTCTCTCTAGTCTTAAAGAGGAGTGCTGGCGGCTCCTATTCTTTTCTAATTGCTCATGTGCACATGAAAGGGGCTTTCGGTTGAATGTATATAATTTTTTTATGTATAATTGGTATTTTTCTCCACCTGCAAAGTGCAAGTTGAATTGAAGCTGCTGAATTGTATTTTCTGTTGTAAAGTGGAAGTTGACTGAGGTTTCACAAAAGAAAAAAACATACAGTCTATTTTTTTATGTGATCAAAATCGACCAAGTCGAACCGATCCAAACTGAACCGAGTCGGCTGGTTTTAAAACCGAACCAACCATTTGGTTGGTTTGGTTCGATTTTGTTTATTTTTAAACCGATTAACTTCGGTTCGACTTCGGTTGGGACCAAATAGGTCGACCACCGACCGATGCACACCCCTAGATTCCATAACTCCCACAATATCGGGCCTTGGCATGTGAGGGTTCAATAACATAGCATGTCCGATACCAGCATAGTATGCCATGTAGTCCTCGCTGCAGTCTGACATCTCAACCACCGGTTGACTTTCAGATTCTCCAAGCACATGCCGTTGACACTCAGAGTAGAAGTCCGTGACCTAGTCAAATTCGGACGGGATATAATTCGAGGGTTTGGTCCCTCCCGGAGCGGTTACTAACTTTAATGTGCGCTTCGGTACCCAAGTTGATGAATGACTCTATCAGGCATGTAAGGCTCCTTTATATCATAGTAAGTTATCGTACCATAAAATAAAGCTATTAGTTACATTGGGCGACACTATAAAAATACATGGCTTTTGCGACGGAAGATTAGCGACGGATGGATCCGTCGCTAATAGGGATGGCTTAGCGATGGAATCGTGACAGACGCTCGTCGCATTACAAAGTAAAATATCAAGTATTTTTTATTGTCAATGTTTGTCGACAAGTAGTCGCTTGTCCGTTGATAAATTTGCGACGGTGGTCATGTTCGTCGCTACCTAGTCGCAAAGCTGTCAGTATTTGGTGGGGAACACGCGGGAATGTGGCACCAAAGTTTACGTCAATTCAGCGACGGACTAGAAATTTATTGCTTGGTTATGTCCATCGCTGATTCATCGCAACTTTGTCGCAATGTTGTCCTGATTATCGTGCTACCTAGAATTTTGTGCTTCATTGGCGACTATTAGCGATGGAATATATCCGTCGCTAATCCGTCGCTAATTTTCTGAAGCATTTAATTCAAATCGACGGGAGGGTTTTCATTTCCCCCCAAATCTCTCTCTCTCTCTCCAACCCTCAAGAGCTCCCCCTCCCCCCGACGTCCGACGAGCCCTCCTCCCCCCGTCCGACGTGCCCGCCGCCGACAAGCCCCCCTCTCTCCAGGTACTACTCTCTCTCTCTCTTAGGGTTAGGGTTCGGGTAAGGGTCTGGGGTTAGGGTTAGGGTTAGGATTAGGGTTGGGGTTAGGGTTCGGGTTAGGGTTTGGGGTTAGGGCTAGGGTTAGGGTGTGGGGTTTGGGTTGATTTGGGTTAGGTTTCGGGTTAGGGTTAGGGTATGGTGTTAGGGTTCGGTTTAGGGTTAGGGTTAGGGTCTGGGGTTAGGGTTAGGGTTAGGTTCGGGTTTGTAGTCGAGGTCGGGTTCGGAGTCGGGGTCGATACTATCGATATCGCCGATATTGATATAACACTAAGAAATAGCACTTACTAGAAATACTTATAATTATGCCTAAATATATAAAATATTTTTTAAATATTTACTAATTTATTAATAATTATTTTTTTGATACCAGAAATCCGATACTCCGATCCGAAATCGTCGATAATTATAATTATGCCTAGATGTATAAAATATCACTAGAAATACTTATAGTTATGTATAATTTCAAAACTACTAAGACTGTTTTGGCTAAAACTGTTTTGTAAGCATTATGGTCCTATTGTTCACTTTTACAAAACTAAAACTTTATAAATCCTTATTCTACAACTTAGTTATGCATAAAACACCGTTAAAATATGCATATTATGAAAAAAAAGTGGTAAAATAGTAAAAAATGTTCAAAATGTATTGACCGATCCGAAACCGCCGATATTTATAATTATGTCTAGATGTGTAAAGTATCACTAGAAATACTTATAATTATGTATAATTTCAAAACTACTAAGACTGCTTTGGCCAAAACTGTTTTGTAAGAATTATGGACCTATTGTTCACTTTTACAAAACTAAAACTCTATAAATCTTCATTCTACAACTTAGTTATGCATAGAACACCGTTAAAATATGCATATTATGCAAAAAAATAGTGGTAAAATAAAAAAAATGTTCAAAATGTATTGACCACCTAGGCGGCGTCTAGGCAGTATCTAGGCGGTAGGCGGACTCTCTCTGCCGTGCACCCGCCTACCGCCGTTTAGAACCTTGCCGATACTGCAAAACATGTTATAGAGTGAGCATCCTAGAAGGATATATATAAGATATCTTAGTACTACCTCGACAGGTGTTGAAAATTAAATTTACTAATGCCAAGTCTTTTGGGCCTATCAGAGATAGATTTTTTTCGAAAATCTAGTATAACGCTGATTGCCTCAAAAGGCTTGCATAAGTAAGAGTGTATAGAGTGAGTATCCAAGTAGTATATCGTAGTACATAGAGTATATAGCGTGAGCCTCCCTACTCTCCTTCTTCTCATTCGGGTCATGAGGCCTCGCATTCCGTATCATATTATATCCATCTCAACCAAAGCCTAGAAAAGTGTGAAAATATTAATATTAACCAAGGTTCACAATATCGGCATCAGAATCGGTATCACCATAAATCTCATGGCTTCCTGTGGCATCTGCCATCCCGATTATAATTTAGTGATATTTTTTTTATTTTTAATTGATTAGTTTATATTTAATTTTCTATGATTATAGGAGTTGTGACTAAGCCCACAGGTGATTTATGACCATCTTGTGGTCACATGACCTCTAGATAGCCTATATATGTATTATTTAGCTATTTTATATTTTTCCACAATTTTTGGATATTTTTAGGTATTTAATATTTAAGGTTTTATATTTTTAAGGACTTTCAGGATTTACTGTAAGGTCATACGGGAGTATTTTTGGACCAAATATTTTTATTTGGGCTCTAAATGACTAAAAATATTTTCTAGAATATTTTAGAATTTTTTTGGATTTATTTAGAATTTTTAGGAATTTTTATATAATTAAAACCTATAGAAATTATATTTTATAGGCTTTGGGAATTTACTGCGAGGTCACACGATGATATTTTGTGTTAAAATTTTTTATTTAGATTCTAGACATTTAGAAATATTTTCTAGAATTTTATAGGATTTTTCTGTAATTTGTTTTGATTTATTTGGACTTAAAATAATTTTTAAATGATTTTCTGAATTAAAATAATTAAATACCCAGAAATCCACCCAGGAGGGCCCACCTGTCGGTGCCAACTGCTACAGTGACCGTCTCTCTCTCTCCTATATATATATTATTATATTTGTGCACCCTAATTAAATTCCAGCAGCCTTTTGTGGGAGAACTCATCTAGGATTTTCGACTTCCCGAAGCGATTCTCGCCAACTCCGACATGCTTTTCGTGCGTTGTTTTTTTTGTTGGATTCTTATCGAGGTAAGCTTTCTGATTATGTAATTTATTTTCGTAGATATTATTCCTAAATTTCTGGAAAATTCGTAGAGTGCTAGTTGTCCAAAACTTGACACATTTCGGTGTTTTCGAGATTTCGGGAGGACCGGAGATCGAAATCATGAACCGTTTAAAGTTTCAGAAAGCAAAAGAAGAGCTCTACGACATATAATTTTTCTAGAAATTATTCATTCATCTAGTATTTTAGTTATTCTGTTGAACTCAGAATTGATCGGTGGATCACCGTTTTGGTCATGATTAGCCATAACGGCGATATCTTTTGACCAAAGCGTGCTTTCACGGCATGGTTGATTCCAGCACAATCGTGGTACTAAAATCTACCATGGTGCACTTTCAAAATCTAGAGTTCATAGCGTTTGACTAGATAGTCAATGATACGTCTTGATTTACGTGCCTTGGTTTCCAAAATTAAGAAACACGACTTTGATGGCCAAACTTGCATGTTTAGATTATATTCAGATTATTATTAGGTTAAATTAGATTTTTAAGTGAATTATTTTAGAATTAATTATTATTAGATTAGTAACCCAACTAGCCACTATTCCATGAATTTAGAATTAGAACATTAGAATTGATTTATAGTTTTCGTGCACGATTCATGGTGCGATATGTGTTATAGGTTGACAGCTCCTAGATCGGCATCCTCTCATCCTCAACTTGTGACTACGATTTGTGCAAGGACCACATGCAAGTATACCTTGCCTCCCTCTATAGTTTTATTTACACGTATTTCATTTCAGTTTCAGTCTTTGATTGTTTATGGACATGTGCTCTTTGTGTTATATTCTACTGAGTTGTTTTCATTGCATATAGTCGTGTTCATGTTTGGTCTTGTGGTTCATACTTGGAGTTTCTTATCAGTACCTTGCTTGAGTCGTGTCATAGAACGAGTGCGTGTAGTGAACTGCTATATTCTTGATTATCGTTTTACACAACCAGAGAGTCCATACTCGGGACGAGGGTTGATCAGTGCATTAGAGAGTCCAAACTCAGGACGAGGGTGTTTGTCGTGTTCATTGGCACCAGAGAGTCCATACACGGGACGAGGGTGCCTTACCGTGAGCTAACCAGAGAGTCTACACTCGGGACGAGGGTTAGTTCTTAGTTCAAATTCGTGAGTCCACACTCGGGATGAGGGTTTGATTTTTCCTATTGATCTCGTGTTCATTGTTCATCCGACAGTTCATTTATGCGTAGTTGTTCTAGTATTCGTGTTCGTGTTCGTAGTCATTTGTCATATTCCTATTTTTCTTGTTTATTTTCTTGCGCATGATAAAACTGTTAGATAGGTATGTATATTATGTATCTTACTATGTCCTCTGAGAACCTGATGATCTCTTCAGGTTTAGCGATTGCATGGAGTTAGCTAGTATTCGGGATAACGGAAGTGATGATATCGCTTGCGGGATTCAGGTATCGTTATTACGTTTTTATTCGCTTGTGCTTTCATACCTTATCATGAGTAACCTGTTTTCTGATTCAGTTTAGACTCTTATTACTTTCTTTAGGGTCTTATCGGACATATATGCTAGTGAGCTGCAGACCACGACCTATAGTATTTATTATTGTTTCGTATACTTATTGTGGATTTAAGATATAGATTGTATTGCCATGATTTGGTAGTATACCACAGCCTTGACAGCGTTTTCATATTTGAGTTGAGCTGGAGTCCGTTCGATACGTAGCTGGCTTGCTCACGAGCTCGCGTCCGAAAAGCGGGTGCAGGTCGTGACAAGTTTTTTTGGTGGTCCATGCAGGTCCGAGCATATCGTACGGGTTACGTAACTGTACTGGTACGAGCCTGCGACAATGACTAAACCTAGAAATCTTAATCTACACTGTCTTGAAAATTCTTCTAGAAATTTCTCTTCGTCCTTAAAAATTCCATATTTGCTCTCGATTATACTTCATTGCTTTTTCGTACCATTAATTCTCGTCCCTTTCTATTTCGGGGTGACGAACGATCGTGCTGTTTAGAATCTATCATTAATCCTTAAATTATAGTATAATATTGCTTGACTATTGAATATTTGGTTGTTTATAGATATGAGGGATTGTAGATGCTATACACCCTAGATATCTGTTGGTAGAATTTTTAGCAACTAGTTAGAAGATTATAAGATTTTAGTGACTGTATTTTGAGGAGTAGTATGACCAAAGGTGGGTAGAAGTCCTCGAGGTTATGTAGTTCTGAGAAATTAAATTTGAGAAGATTAAGGTAATAGTAGACTTTGAATTTTAAGGGATAGTCATGAATTAGAATTTCGAGGACAAAATTATTTTAAGGGGGAAAGTATATGGCATCTGCCATCCCGATTATAATTTAGTGATATTTTTTTTATTTTTAATTGATTAGTTTATATTTAATTTTCTATGATCATAGGATTTGTGATAAAGCCCACAGGTGATTTATGACCATCTTGTGGTCACATGACCTCTAGATAGCCTATATATGTATTATTTAGCTAATTTATATTTTTCAACAATTTTTGTATATTTTTAGGTATTTAATATTTAATATTTTATTATTTTTAAGGACTTTCAGGTTTTACTGTAAGGTCATACGGGGGTATTTTTGGACCAAATATTTTTATTTGGGATCTAAATGACTAAAAATATTTTCTAGAATATTTTAGAATTTTTTCGGATTTATTTAGAATTTTTGGGAATTTTTATAGATTAAAACCTATAGAAATTATATTTTTTAGGCTTTGGGAATTTACTGCAAGGTCACATGATGATATTTTGTGTTAAAATATTTTATTTAGATTCTAGACATTTAGAAATATTTTCTAGAATTTTCTAGGATTTTTCTGGATTTTTCTGTAATTTGTTTTGAATGATTTGGACTTAAAATAATTTTTAAATGATTTTCTGAATTAAAATAATTAAATACCCAGAAATCCACCCGGGGGGCCCACCTGTCGGCGCCAACTGCTACAGTGACCGCCTCTCTCTCATATATATATATTATTATATTCGCCTACCCTAATTAAATTCCAGCAGCCTTTTGTGGGAGAACTCATCTAGGATTTCCGACTTCCCGAAGCGATTCCCGCCAACTCCGACATGCTTTTCATGCATTTTTTTGTTGGATTCGTATCGAGGTAAGCTTTCTGATTATTTAATTTATTTTCGTAGATATTATTCCTAAATTTCTGGAAAATTCATAGAGTGCTAGTTGTCTGAAACTTGATACGTTTCGGTGTTTTCGAGATTCTGGGAGGACCGGAGATCGAAATCACAAACCGTTTGAAGTTTTAAAAAGCTAACACAGAGCTCTACGACATAGAAGTTTTTCAGAAATTATTTCATTCATCTAGTATTTTAGTTATTCTGTTGAACTCAGAATTGATCGGTTGATCACCGTTTTGGTCACGATTAGCCATAACGGTGATATCTTTTGACCAAAGTATGATTTTGCGGCACGGTTGATTCCAGCGCACTCGTGGCGCTGAAATCTACCAAGGTGCACTTTCAAAATCTAGAGTTCACAGCGTTTATGTCACTTCCCGTTTCCAGAATACGTATTTTAAATACATATACTGCTGGAATGTATTTATTTAATATTTATCATGTATTATTTTGTATTTAAATTCCTTTAATTTCTCGCTAATTATTTTTGTATTTTACTTTCTGTATTTTACTTTCTGCTTTGCTTTTGGGTTCGGCCCGAGTTGGTTTATTTTTCGGCCTTGGATGGTTCAAAATGAACCCACCTACCACCACCCCCATTTAAAACCCCAAAATCCTTTCTCTCTCTTCATTTACTCCTTCTCCATTACTCTTCTTCTTCATCCTCCATAACTCTCCCCACCTACCCAGCCGCATAGGCAAGTGCATCTTACTTCATGGAGGAACTTAAGTTTTATTGTTCTATTTTCTTCCTCCCAACATTTTAAGACACTTTAGTACTTATCATTTTCGATTTACATGGCTAAATTCATGTAGATCTAAGTTTATTGTATTTTTGGATTTATTGGATTTTGATCTACTTAACCTTGTTATTTTTAAGTTTTGATGGTTCCATGTTGTACAAAATTTTGTTCTACCCCATTTTGACCTATGGAAGTCCGAATTTGGGCTTGGAATGAAGGATTTATGGAGCTTAGAAGCAATGGCTTCATGGTTCTTCTTCTCAGAAATTAGAGAAGAAGAACAGTGCTGGCCGCATGAACTTTCGTGGCCGCATGAATTTCCGTGGCCGCATGAACTTCCGTGGCCGCATGAATTTTCGTGGCCGCATGAATTTCCGCCGCCGCATGAACTTTCATGGCCGCATGAATTTCCGTGGCCGCATGGCACTTCCGTGGCCGCATGAACTTCCGTGGTCGCATGAACTTCCGTGGCCGCATGAATTTTCGTGGCCGTATGAATTTCCGCAGCCGTATGAACTTCCGTGGCCGCATGAATTTTCGTGGCCGCATGAACTTCCGTGGCCGCATGAATTTCCGCAGCCGCATGAACTTTCGTGGCCGCATGAACTTCCGTAGCCTCATGAATTTCCGTAGCCGCATGGCACTTCCGTGGCCGCATAAAATTTCGTGGCCGCATGAACTTTCGTGGCCGCATGAACTTTCGTAGCCGCATGAATTTTTGCAGCCACATGAATTTTCGTAGCCGCATTGCACTTCCTGGCCGCATGAGATCCTGACCACATATGCATTCTCAGCCGCATGAACTTCTATAATTTTCCGGCCGTATGAACTCTAGCCCATGATGCCTTTTGACTAATTCTTGTCCCGAATTGACATTGATTGATATTGATTGTGACCTTGACTAATAATTGATCATGCGTTCCTAGTTGGAACTAAGAGACTGGCTAGTCGTCTTATTGAAATTGAATGAATGAGACACGTTCATATTAACTATGAACTATTGCAATCGATTGGCCAATCCCGAATATTGGCATATAGATACATGCAGGCTACAATTTATTTATTTATTTATTTTACAAAAGCAGCATGTGTACTTTATGGTTAAGGCATGATTATTCCGTAGTTAGTTTCGATTGTTGCATTACGCTATGTAAGACCTACAACATAACCGCACGGATATCGTTGTAGAGTGGGCATATCGTACTTTGTACGGAAGTACTCATTCTAAATGACCATGATCCACGACATGGGATTTTGTCACGACCCGCACCCGCTTTTCGGATACGAAGCGTGTCCAAGCCCAGCTACGTATCGAACGGACTCCAGTCCGACTCGAATACGTAAACGCTGTCAAGGCTATGGTATACTGCCAAATCATGGCAAACAAATCTATATCTCAATCCACAATAAGAATATAAAACATGAATGAACACTATGGGTCGTGGTCTGCAGCCCACTAGCATAAATGCCCGATAAGACTCTAAAGGAAATAACAAGAGTCTAAAACTGAATCAAGAAACATGACAACTCATGATAAGGTATGAAAGCACGAGCGGATAATAAACACAATAACGGTACCTGAATCCCGCAAGCGTATCATCACGTCTGCCATCCCGAGCTGCTAACTAACTCCACGCAATAACTATCCTAAAGAGATCATCAGGTCCTCAGGGGACATAACAAGATACATAAAAACATGCCTATCTATCAGTTTATCATGCAATAAAGAAAATACAGGAAAATAATGGAAAAAGACCAATCCGTACGAAAACACGACTATACACGACTATACACAACTGGAAGAACCACTACGCCTAAACGAACTGCTGGAGAAAACAAGAGAACACGATATCACGATGTCAACGGATAACCAATCGATTACTCAAATCCTCGTCCCTAGTGTGGACTCGCAGGTTTGAACAACTACTAGCCCTCGCCCCTAGTGTAGACTCGCAAACTAGCATCACCCTCATCCCTTGTGTGGACTCGCAGGTGTGAACCATATACTACTAACCCTCGTCCCTGGTGTGGACTCGCAGGCTAGCATCACCCTCGTCCTTTGTGTGGACTCGCAGGTGTGGACATATAACTACTAACCCTCGTCCCTGGTGTGGACTCGCAGATTAGCTTACTAACTCTCGTCCCTGGTGTGGGCTCGCAAGTTAGCTTAACTACTAACCCTCGTCCCTAATGTGGACTCGCAGATTAGCTTACTAACTCTAGCCCCTGGTGTGGGCTCGAAAGTTAGCTTAACTACTAACCCTCGCCCCTAATGTGGACTCGCAGGTTAGCTTCAAGAATTTCAAGGTACAGCAGTTCCGATATGACTTATTCATCCTATGACACGATGCGACTCAGTCCAAGTACAAGAGATGACACGACACGACCCAATCACGATACACGAGAAAACCAATCCAATATGAACTACAAAGCTAATTATAAACAAGGCTATATATAAACTAGCAGACATGATATACAAATCACATATAAATAATCAACTAGTAAAACTGTATAATAATATAAATATGCATAAAAATAAACTGTAGAGGAAGGCAAGGTATCTTGCCTAGAGTGCTTGTCCATATATGTTGAGGTCGAGAGCACCATAGTACGGTCAAGCCTAGATAATCAAGAGAATTATTAATAAATAAAATTGTATCTTATTTAGTATTTTAGTTTATATAAGTTATATATAAAATATAGCACTTTATGGTGGTTTATAATTACTTAACTTTTTAAGGTTTAAAATGTGTAATTAATAGTTTGTTGAGGGGCTGAGAGCAACTTTCAATTTTATACAGGCTAATGCAATCCATTTTGTTTACTTGGGCCCACCACCTCTTAGTTTCTTTGAAACATACATAAAATATATGATAAGTCCATATATATAATTATTGTTAGGTCTAAGGTGAGATTTGCTAAAATAATCTAAGGTCAGAGACTCAGAATTTGGTGGCTTTCTGTTCAATACGGTTTGCACACACCAATAAATGTATAAGTAAAATAGCATGGGGTTCTTCTATAATTAATAAGTTTGGAAGAGCTTTGGTGGAAACTTACCTCCTTTCTTCTGATTCCTTTTTTTTCTTCGTCCGCTTGGGAATGCAACATTATTGGCTCGTCGTTATTGAGAGAGCAACAACGTGAATATAGCGGGTTGACGTTTGGTTCAGCCGAAATCGAAGGTGGCCGGCCTGGGGATGCCTTCGGTGGTCATGTCTGTTAGAACACTCTAAAGACACCGTACAAGTGTATATTGGAAGAAGACTCTAATTTCTTGTTCATTTCTCAAGACAGAGATCCCATATTAATAGGAATACAAAGTGCTAGAATAAAGACCAGATACAAAATTCTAAAGGAAGGAAAGATCATTAAGGACTTTAATGACTTACCAAAAACTAAGAAAGGAAAGATCATTAAGGACTTTAATGACTTACCAAAAACTAAGAAAGGAAAATGACAACTAATTGACAACTAATTATTAACAATCAACCCCTAATTAGTTTGTCTTTCACATCCCGCACTCGAAGTCGCTCCCGCATTTCAACGAACTTGTTCCTTGCAAGTGCTTTGGTGAGTATGTCAGCAAGTTGGTCGTTAGTGTGTACATATTCGACCTCGATCATCCCACGCTCCACGCAGTCCCTAATGTAATGGTAGCGAGTATCAATATGCTTTGAACGATCATGATACACGGGGTTCTTTGTTAGTGCAATGGCTGACTTGTTGTCAATCATAAGAGTTGCCTTGCACCTAATCCGCTTCCGAATATCATCAAGTAGGTTGAGTAACCATACTCCTTGCTGTGCCGCAATCGAAGCTGATATGTATTCGGCCTCGCAAGAAGATAAGGCTACAACCCGTTGCTTCTGCGACATCCAAGTGATGATGTTCCGACCTAGGAAGTACGCAACTCCCGTAGTACTCTTCCTGTCATCAACACTCCCTCCATGATCACTGTCGCAGTAGCCAATTAGCTTTTGTCCTCCACGAGCATTCCTCTCATAGCAAAGTCCAAACTGGCTTGTGCCCTTTAAATACCGTAAGATATGCTTTACCACCGCAAGATGCTGGGTGTTGGGCTTCTCCATGAACCTGCTTGCTATCCCTACGGCATATGCAATATCCGGACGCGTATTCACCAAGTATCTCAAGCATCCTATTGCGCTCCTATACTCCGTAGGGTCCACCAAAGGATAATCGCCCGTCTTGCTCAATTTGAGCCTTGGTTCCATCGGAACTTGACTAGGATTGCAGTCTTCCATCCCATACTTCTGAAGAATTTTTAATGCATACGAAGACTGACAAAGGGTAATTACCTGAGGTGTTTGGGATACCTCTATCCCCAAGTAGTAGGTGAGCAATCCAAGATCGCTCATGCTGAAGAGCTCATTCATCTGAGTTTTGAACTTTTCAACTTCCACGCTGCTTGACCCGGTGATAATGAGATCATCAACATAGACTCCAACCAGCAGGTTGGAGTTCCCCACAACTTTCT
Organism: Iris pallida; assembly: GCA_029216955.1. Taxonomy (NCBI): domain Eukaryota; kingdom Viridiplantae; phylum Streptophyta; class Magnoliopsida; order Asparagales; family Iridaceae; genus Iris; species Iris pallida. The sequence continues at coordinate 13,637 of JANAVB010000248.1, forward strand.
TGTAGACGTCGTGTTCAGTCGGACTTCTTTCAAAGCCTAATGAGGATAGGCTCTAATCGAGCTTGAAATTCCAAGCCCGTGGGGCTTGTCGAAGACCATACAATGCCTTTTTGAGCTTCAACACCTTGTGCTCTTGTCCAGTAATGCCAAAACCTGGGGGTTGAGAGACATATACCTCCTCTTCCAGGTTGCCATTCAAGAACGCCGATTTGACATCCATGTGATGGATGTCCCATCCCTCCTCCGCTGCTAAAGCAATGAGTAGTCGGACGGTTTCTAATCTCGCCACCGGTGCAAACACCTCGTTGAAGTCAACCCCTTGTCTCTGTACATAGCCCTTCGCCACGAGCCGAGCTTTATGCTTCAAAATATTGCCATCCGGATCTTGCTTCGTCTTGAATACCCACTTCAATCCGATGGATTTTTGACCACTTGGGAGATTGGTGATTTCCCAAGTATCATTATCCCGGATCGAGGCTAACTCCTCCTCCATAGCTCTTCTCCAGCTTGGATCGTCTTTGGCCTCCTCGAACGTTGCTGGCTCCCCTGCTGCAAAGAGGCAAAGCCCAGCCTCTTCCTGCTGTAAGTCCATTTCTTCGGTCTCGCCGTAGACCTCCTCAAGTGACCGGAACCGAATTGGTCTGCTCACAGTTGAAGAGGACCCGCTCTTTGATGAAGACAAAGAGCCCATAGAGGAAGTCGGTGGTGTAGTTGGGGAGTTGTCGTGCACTGGAGGAGATTCTTCAAAACTGGACTTCGAACTCGCCTCGGGAGCCACGTCTACAGAGGAGGGAGCTGCGGCCGCGGTGAGGGGTTGCTGGGCCGTGGTGGGGGTGGCCAACCCGTCGCCAGGAGGGAGGGCGGGGGGTGCGTCCGTAGCAGAAGGAGTTGCTGCTCCTTTTGCCGTTGGCAGAATTTGATTTGAGACAGAGAGCTCATCTCCAATTTTTTCTTTCCAATCCCACTTCGCTTCTTCGTGAAAGACAACGTCTCGGCTGATTACTAGCTTCCCGGTTGATGGATTGAACAATCGATAGGATTTAGAGCCCGTCTCATAGCCGATAAACACCATCCGCGTGCTTCTATCCGCTAGCTTCGCAAGATTTGGCTTCGTTGTTTTTGCATACGCAAGGCAACCGAAAGTGCGAAAATAGTGTACTTTCGGTTTCCTTCCGTAAATCGCCTCGTAAGGCGTCATTCCCACCACACTTTGAGTAGTCGCCCGGTTGAGAAGATGCACTGCGGTTGCCACTGCTTCTCCCCAAAAACGCGAGGGCATGCTCTTGCATTTTAGAAGGCTCCGAACAGTCCCCATGACAGTTTGATTGCGGCACTCCACCACGCCGTTCTGCTGTGGAGAATAAGGGGCTGTGAGGAATCGTTTGATCCCGACTTCCTCATAGTAGGCGTTGAATGCCTTGGATGTGAACTCCCCACCTCGATCGCTACGGAATCCCTTCACTTTGAGTTCCGTCTCCATCTCCGCTTTTGCTTTTAGTCTTTTGAAAGCATCCAAGGCCTCGTCCTTGGACTTTAATAAATCCACCCACATAAACCTGCTGTAATCGTCTACTAGCAAGAAGAAATATTGTTTACCTCCCGGGGTGGCAGGACTGATGGGTCCACAAAGATCCCCATGCACAAATTGAAGAGAGGTCGATGCACGGCCCGTTGCAGCCTTCGGGAATGATAATCGTCTTTGCTTTGCCACCAAGCACCCATCACAAAGCTCTTGTGAGTGCTCAATAGAGGGCATCCCCTCCACAATCTTGAGTCGCCCCATAGCATGAAGTGCTCGAAAGTTGAGATGTCCCCATCTAGCGTGCCACAGCCATGCCTCATCTTTGTACTTTTCTGCTAGCAGAGCCACCGGAGCGTCCGCCTTCATGTTGAGAATATAAAGTCGATTCTTGGACCTCTCCACCTTTGCCAAGAGTCGCCTCTCTCGATCGAACAAACACAAAAATCTGTCCTCCATGATGATCTTGCATCCGTTCTCCTCCAACTGTCCCAAACTCGCAATATTGGTACGGAGTTTCGGGATATAGTAGACGTTGGTGAAGACTTTGTGCTTCTGTTTTTGGTCTTTGAAGAAGACTGCACCCCGACCACAGATCTCCACTGAAGAGCTATAGCCGAACTTCACCTTCCCTTTCACTGTTTCGTCTAGATCGGAGAAAAAATCTTTGCACCCCGTCATGTGGTTGCTAGCTCCCGTATCAAGGTACCAACATGATTTCTCCAAGTCACTGGAAAAAATACTTGGTTGTACATTTTCTTCATTTAAAAGAAGGTTCGAGCATACCAGAGATGATTGTACTTCTTTGCTTTCCGCCATTAGAAGAGCCGGTTCATTGTCTTCAAATGCCTCGGCCACGTGCGCTCTTTCTTCGTTTTTCTTCTTCAAACGACATTCCGCAGCATAATGGCCCATTTTGTGGCAATAAAAACACTCGACTTGTGTTTTATATTTACCACCTTCGTCACGATCTTGACCTTCTCGACGGTCGTTGTTGCGTTGTTGTTCGCCATGCCCTCGTCCGCGACCACGGCCTCTTCGGCCGTCGGTTTGGCGTCCTCCACCATACGAGAGCTTCTTATCACGAGCCATCAACTCCTTCATCATCAAGAGGAGTCTATCCTCTTTTTTGTTAGCAGTCCCACCAACGCGCTCTTCGTAGGTCTTTAGTCGACCGACGACCTCCTCCACGGTCATCGTCGTGAAGTCTCCAAATTGCTCTATCGTTGAAGCAATTTGGATGAACTTCGAGGGGACGGATCTCAAAAACTTCTTCACAACAGTAGCCTCCGCTACCGTTCCTCCCAATGCCCTTTGTGTGTTGACGTTTGTGGTGAGCCGCATGAAGAAATCGTCTATTGAATCCGTCTCCTTCATGCGAAGCGTATCAAACTCTGACTGCAGAGTTTGGATCTTTGCATCCTTGACTCGGTCCGAGCCTTGGTACATGGTCTTAAGCATGTCCCACATCTCCTTTGCGGTTTTTTTCTCCGCAACCATCTGGAGTGCGTCATCAGGAAGTGCTTGTTGGATGGCCAAGTAGGCCGCTTTGTTCTTCTTCTCATCAATAGTCGTTGTCGGATCGCGTGGTTCTACAGCCTCCAATGCATCTAGGACATCGAGGATACCCTTCATTCTGATGGCCCAAATACCGTAGTTACTTCTCGCAAGCACTGGGTATTTGAAACTCCCATGGTTGTGGCCACCGAATTTCAAAGGTGACTCTGCTGAGTCGTTCACGCTTGAAGACGCCGACATGAAGAAGAACCAACAAATTTTGGCTCTGATACCAAATGTTAGAACACTCTAAAGACACCGCACAAGTGTATATTGGAAGAAGACTCTAATTTCTTGTTCATTTCTCAAGGCAGAGATCCCATATTAATAGGAATACAAAGTGCTAGAATAAAGACCAGATACAAAATTCTAAAGAAAGGAAAGATCATTAAGGACTTTAATGACTTACCAAAAACTAAGAAAGGAAAGATCATTAAGGACTTTAATGACTTACCAAAAACTAAGAAAGAAAAATGACAACTAATTGACAACTAATTATTAACAATGTCGAGATGGGTTGTGCTCGTACGAACGTTGCCCAACCCTATATGCATGGTTTATTCGCTCGCGGAGGCAAGTCAAACGTGGGTTCCGTGCTGTACTTGCTTGTGGGGGTCGGTCATTGCTCGATATTGTCGAGATAGGATCCCGGTGGCGAACCCGGCACTGTCAAGAATAGCAGCGCAACACATGTTGCTGTTGACGGAGTCCGCGACGACGCCTGGTCGCATGCTGGGTTGGCATGGGTCGACGTCATAGCGGATGCTGCGACGACCCGGTGACCGTAGCGACTGCTGCCTCGGTTGACGCGGGACTCGACTAGTTGGAGGTCACGCTGTTCTGTACTGGCTCGCCCGCTGCTGCATTGCTTTGGCACACAGTGACTACCAGCAGAGGGAGGAGAATCACTCACGTGAGTCGATGCGGTAATAGACGGTTGGTTGAGGCTCTTGATGGCTGCTCTCATGAAGGACCGGGTCGACGTATGTGGCGACAACATGCTGGCCAGGGTTCGGTCGATACAAGGGTCATGGTTGCTGGGTACGTCCGGTGATGTCGCGTCCGAGTTGATGGCTCCGGCGCACACGAAGCAAGAGAGGTGATGAGGTGTCAATAAAGAAAATAGAGACGAACGGAGAGTTGGGGAGGCTAATGAAAACAAGATAGGGACGTAGAGAGATTATATATAGGATGCGCAGTTCCGATACAAATATAACAGATTTTAGGTTTAAAAGATTTGGATGAATTAATAAGTCTTAATCAAATAAGTTTATATACTTAAACTGATGTGCATAATACATATTTTATCTCTTTTACCTATCCTTATTTATTTGTTTAATGGCCATAGAATATAAATAAGATATATATATATATATATATATATATATATATATATATATATATATATATATATATATATATATATATATATATATATATATATTATCAATTATGTGCAGATTCTTGTCTTGATAGGTGTGATGTATAGCTGGATATGATTAAGGTGATAACAATGGATTTTCTAGGAATTGTATTAGGTCGTCATATACATTATTTTGATTACAACATCAGTACTTGATTTTATCAATACAACATTTATTCTAAACATCTGTTCTTATATATTTAAATATTTATTTAAGTAACTGTTAATCCTGTAATAATTCTAATTCCGAAATTGCATAACCAATAAAGATATATAATAATTTGGGAGAGGGGGTTTACAGATTTCACTTAACATAGAGGCTACTAAGTTAAATAAAATAATGATTGCATGGAGAGAATGGATTCCCGAGTTCTTACATGGCAGCCCTTTTTGGGACTATTAGTGCCCGACAGGCCGGCTGGTTCCCACAGATACTTCAAATCTGCCACACGGGCAGGGAGCGGTATCTGCTTATATTATTGTATATTGTATATTGATGACGGACCTCCCACTGGGACTCGTCTAATTCATGATTGGCGCAATTGATTGATTGGGTAGACTAGCCTTGCTTGTACATAGTAAGAACTGAGAAATCCTTTTTTGCATAATTCCAAGATAACTTGGAACCCACAATAGCAAGCCGTAGTAGTTACATGGCCGTTTAAGTTGACTTGTTTGTGTACTGTACTTACTCCGTTAACTAACTGAGATGATCAGAATGTCAGGACATGACGTGCCAACTTCTGTCCTTGTTTGGTTGGGAGGTTGGTTCGAAGTGTCGTGATGTTATGTGAATCCCAGTAGCTAGCAGAGATCTATTTATCATATTTCTTATTACTGGTTCTAATTCCTCATATCGTGCTTCCTTAGGGTACTTGCTATTAGAGGTCTAACCTCTCTGGTTTTGCATGGCCAGATTTAGAGCCGGTCCCCGAGGACTTAGCTTACTTCTACCTCCAAGATGGTCAATACTAGAGGAATGATCGCAGGAGAACTCGAGTGGGTTCCTTACTTCCTCGCTCGTCTTGTTAATTACTTTATACTTTGCCGTTTGGTACCGACATGTTAGTCGGATCGTCTTGTACTTACTTTTACATAATTGTAACTAAGTCAGGCTGCAGCTGATAAACAATTGTGTATACCTTACTTCATCATCTGGCTATGTTTTGTAAAGCCAGATATCAAGAACATTTTGATTGAGCGTTTGGGACGCCTTACTGCTTTATCTTACATGTTCTCTATTTCTGTTTCGTGTTTGAATGATTGAGACAATAGATGTGAAGTGACCATAGTGAGACTTTTATGTAGTATGCACCCCCTCGTCTTAATAGACATCATTGATCGTATTATACGGTATTCCTCTACCCGTAATACGTAGCTGGCTGAGTCATTCCCCCGCTCTCCAGTATTCTGGTTCTGGGGCTTGACAAGGTTTTAGTGGTGGCCCATGCAGGTCTGATTTCAGACTTGTGGGATGTTTTAATTTATAGAATGTCTCAATCACACATGTTCTTCCTTAATCTCATGATTCGTTGTTCTCAACCCTAGCTTGACATTCCGGTATCCTTCGACTTCATTGATCCTTCATGTCCGATTGTTTGATTGCTCTCTTGTCCCTTTTCTTAGGGAAACTTCGTCTACATCTGTCAGAACTGGACAGCAACAACAAGGGCAACATAGGCAACATGATCAGGTTGGTCAGCTACGAGGGCTAGGACTACCTCAAGAGACTATCCAAGAAGAAGTGATAGTAGAACCAGCAGCTGGACCACAGTATCCGGAAGTTCCAACACCACCAATTATTCCAACAATCCCTGTAGAAGTGGACACACCAGCCCTTCTAGAGATCATGAAAGGGATGATGGCTACTCAGCAACATCAGATGTTAGCCCAGCAGCGCATGCACGCTCAGTTGTAAGAGCAGAACGTACTACTCAACCAAGGATTACAGACGGCTTTAGAAAGAGGGGCGAGGACAGATTCAGGAGCATCAACCAGATTTTGCAAGTACAACTCCCGCCGTTTTGAGGGCACGAAAGATGCCATCTCAGTAGATGCATGGCTTAAGGATATTGAGGCTATTTTGACAGTCGCTAAGGTGTCAGCAGAAGAACGTGTGGATCAGGTGAAGTTGTTACTTCAGGATCTCGTACGTGATTGGTGGGAATCAGAGGAAGTGGGAATCAGCCGTCCTGTTGCTTGGGACGATTTTACTGCAAGGTTCAAGACGAAGTACTATGGAGTTGTGGCACAGTTTGAGCTACAACAGAAGTTTATCAACCTCAAGCAGGCCGACAAGACAATAGATGCTTATGCAGCGGAGTTCTGCAGATTGAGTAGGTTCGCCCCAGAGATGGTAGCAATGGAGAGCCAGAGGACTATAAGATTCCAGCAAGGGTTTTATCTTAAACTCTTGCAATTGATAGAAGGCACAATTACCAGACTTTCGATAAGGTATTGACGGTAACCCGAAGGCATGAGATCACCATTCAGAGGATCACGGCAAGGACTGGAGGTCAAAAGAGATCCCACAGTCATATTGAAGGAGGAGGGAGAGTAGCGCCCCGAACAACAGCACCGTCCCTTGGTATTTGCATTCACGATGTGACAATGCGAGGGCCAGCACCACCACCAAGGCAGCAACAACAGCAACAGAGGAAGAACCAGCAACCCCCAGCGAGCTATACTTATTGTGGAAAGGTAGGACACACAGGAGATGTGTGTCGGACATTGAACGGATTGTGTTTGATATGTGGGAGTCCAGATGATCAGGTTACCACCTGTCCTATGAATTCGAGGTCAGGAGGACCAGTGCAACAATTTCCTGCTCTGCCAGCACCAGGGACAGGACAGTATCGAGGATCAGCGGTAGCAGTGAGACCGTTAGCATAGCGCCCGTTCATGACGCAAGCTCAGATGTATCGACAGCAGGGACCGCCGATGCAGCAACATCATAGACCACCCCAGCATCACCAAGGCAGGGGCCAGCAGCAACACCAGGCTAGGCCGCAGCATGGGAACAAACACGGAGGTCGAGGGCATGCATTCACTCTGTCCTTGGAAGAGGCATTAGCATCGGAAGATGTTGTGGCAGGTAACATTCTCGTCGTCTCATATCCCGCAGTAGCATTGTTTAATCCGGGAGCATCACACTTATTTATATCTGCACAATTTACAACATGGCTAGGAATGGAATTCGAGGCATTGCCAGTGAGGTTAAATATACTCACTGGTAATGGGCTCGTAGGAGTTAGTAGAGTTATTCTAGTATGTAGCGTTGTAGTTTGCGGGCATTCCTTACCCGCCCGGTTGATAGAATTTTCTGTTGGAAATTTCGACGTTATCTTAGGCATGGACTAGCTGAAAGACAGTCATGCGATAATAGATTATCGTAGTGGGAGTGTATCTTTTGATATTTTAGGCATAAAGCGGTTCACCTTAGTCAGATCAGTGGCAACTTAACAAGAGCAGGGAGTAGTAATGGCAATGGAAGAAGTTCAAGTTCCGAAGGTAGTTGAAGTGTTTCTAGACGTATTTCCCGAAGAACTTCCAGGTCTACCACCAGTTAGGGATATTGAGTTCAACATAGAATTGGTACCTGGAACTAAACCGATATCAGATCGAGTTTACAGAATGGCGGATTCAGAGCAGGCCAAGGTATATCAGCACATAGAGGAACTAAAGGAGAAGAAGTTCATCCAAGCTAGCATATCACCATGGGCAGCACCAGTGGTACTTGTGGGAAAGAAGGATGGATCATCTAGATTGTGCATCGATTACATGAAGCTTAACGCGGCAACAGTAAAGAACAAGTACCAACTACCCAGGATCGACGACTTGTTTGATCAGTTGAGCAGAGCTAGAGTTTTCTCCAACATAGATCTTCGCTCAGGGTAGCATCAAGTAAGGGTTCGGAAGGAGGATACTCCCAAGACAACATTCAGGTTGAAGTATGGACATTGCGAGTTCTTGATAATGCCGTTTGGTTTGACCAATGCTCCAGCAATATTTATGGATTTGATGAACCGCATCTTTATGCCATACTTAGATCAGTTTGTCGTTGTGTTTCTGGACGACATTCTCGTATACTCTACCAGTGAAGAGGAGCATGAAGACCACCTCCAAAAAGTGTTATAGGTTCTGAGAGAGAACCAGTTGTATGACAAGCTCAGCAAGTGTGAGTTTTGGTCGGATCACATTTCATTTTTGGGTCACATCATATCAGGAGCTGGAGTAGCAGTGGATCCCAAGAAGGTAGAAGCAGTAGAGAGTTGGCCAGTACCCAAGACCGTAGCTGATGTACGGAGTTTCTTAGGAATGGCAGGATATTACAGAAGATTCGTATCAGACTTTGCAAGGCTTTCAGCACCCATAACCCGCTTGACATGGAAGGATGTACCATTTGTCTGGTCGGCAGAATGCCAGGCATCATTTGAGAATCTGAAGCAGAAGTTGATATCAGCACCTATTCTTACATTGCCAGTTGGACCCGAAGGTTTTACTGTATATTGTGATGCATCGGGTAAAGGACTTGGGTGCGGCCTCATGCAGCATGGGAAGGTAATAGCGTTTTCATCTAGGCAGCTTCGGGACCACGAAAAGAATTATCCAACTCATGACTTGGAGTTGGCAGCAGTATTATTTGCTTTGAAGCTATGGAGGCATTACTTATATGGTGATCGAGTGGACATATATACAGACCACAAAAGTCTGAAGTACATCTTTACTCAGAAGGAACTGAACATGAGGCAGATAAGATAGTTGAAGTTGATCAAGGATTATGACGTGGAGCTTCAGTATCATCCAGGCAAGGCTAATGTGGTAGCAGATGCTCTCAGCAGGAGAGGCGGCATATTTATGTTGACAACACAGAAGCATATCTTAGAAGACCTTCAGGAGATGGGTATCGAAGTTATACTTCCTAATGATGTAGGAATTCTAGCAAGTCTACAAGTTCAATCTGACTTGGTAGATAGGATAAAGACAGCTCAGGCACAGGACCCAAGGATTCAGAAGCTTAGGACAGAATGTGAGTCAGGACTCAGAAAGGAGATGCAAATCCATGAAAATGGTACGCTTAGGTTTGGATCACGTCTATGTGTGCCTAGTAGAGATATCAGACATGAGGTTATGACAGAAGCTCACAGCTCTCAGTATTTTATACACCCTGGAGGGACCAAGATGTACCAAGATATTAAGCAGCACTTCTGGTGGAACGAAATGAAGACAGAAATAGCTAGATTCGTTTTTCGTTGCTTGATATGTCAGCAAGTGAAGACAGAACAGTAGAGGCCAGCTGGATTATTGCAACCGCTTCCTATCCCAGAATGAAAGTGGAAATACATCACCATGGACTTTGTGACCGGTTTACCAAGATCACCAAGTGGTAAAGATGCTATTTGGGTGATAGTAGATCGACTTACAAAGGTAGCACACTTTCTTCCTTTCAGAGTAAGGGCAATCTATAGAAAAGTTGGCAGAGTTATATATGCAGCAGATAGTCAGGCAGCATGGAGTCCCTGTCAGTATTGTGTCAGACATAGATACCCGCTTTACATCACATTTCTGGAAGAGCTTACATCATAGTCTGGGTACCAAGTTAAGATTTAGCACGACTTACCATCTACAGACAGACGGGCAATCAGAAAGAACAATTCAGACTATAGAAGATATGTTACGAGCTTGTACTCTAGATTTTAGAGGATCTTTGGAGAGCCACCTGTACTTAGTCGAGTTTTCATACAACAACAGTTATCAAGCCAGTATCCAAATGGCGCCATTTGAAGACTATATGGTAAGAAGTGTAGGTCGCCACTAACATGGGATGATATCAGGGAGAGGAGGATGCTAGGCCCAGAAATGATTTTCCAGACCGTTAAAGTAGTTAAGAGAATTAGAGAGCGACATCGAGTTGCGCAGGATCGGCATCGTCCTTGGACGGACCAGCATCGTAGGCCGCTAGAGTTTTCTGTTGGGGACCATGTGTTCTTGCAGATCTCACCTACTCTTGGGGTCATTAGATTTTGCGTACGCGGGAAGTTGAGTCCGCGGTACGTGGGCCCGTTTGTTATCCTTGATAGGATAGGCGATGTTGCTTATCGTTTATCCCTTCCACCTTCATTACAAGAGGGGCATGACGTGTTCTATGTATCTCAGTTGCGAAGGTATGTATTAGACCCAAGTTATATCCTTGATCATTCTGAGCTGGTTGTTGGTACCAACCTGTCTTACGAGGAATAACCTGTGTCCGTTTTGGACCGAAGAGAGAAGATACTCAAGAACCGAACAATTAGCCTTGTCCGGGTTGCTTGGGGTCATTACTCTTTAGGGGAGTCAACGTGGGAACATGAGGATGATATCCGATCACGGTATTCGCACTTGTTTGACTCACAAGGTATATCTCTTTCTGTATACCTTGATTGTCTTAACTCCTCATGTTTGTCAACTTATGAGTAGAATTACTTGAAGTTGTGGATTGTTAAACATAGATATGTTACTTGCTATTTGACATTGTAGAATGATTGCTTACTCAATTTACTTGTACTTAGATTAGTTTATCTTTGATATTTCTATCCTGCTTGGAATTGAAATTCTGAGGACGAAATTTTCCTAAGGAGGGTAGAGATATCACTTCCCGTTCCCAGAATACGTATTTTAAATACATGTACTGCTGGAATATATTTATTTAATATTTATCATGTATTTTTCTGTATTTAAATTTCTTTAATTTTTTGCTAATTATTTTTCTACATTTTACTTTCTGCTTTGCTTTTGGGCTCGGCCCGAGTTGGTTTATTTTCCGGCCTTGAATGGTTCAAAATGAACCCACCTACCACCACCCCCATTTAAAACCCCTAAACCCTCATTTACTCCTTCTCCATTACTCTTCTTCTCCATCCTCCATAACTCTGCCCACCTATCCAGCCGCATAGGCAAGTGCATCCTACTTCATGGAGGAACTTAAGTTTTATTGTTCTATTTTCTTCCTCCCAATATTTTAAGACACTTTAGTACTTAGCATTTTCGATTTCCATGGCTAAATTCATGTAGATCTAAGTTTATTGTATTTTTGGATTTCTTGAGTTTTGATCTACTTAACCTTATTATTTTCAAGTTTTGATGGTTCCATGTTGTAGAGAATTTCGTTCTACCCCATTATGACCTATGGAAGTCCGGATTTGGACTTCGAATGAAGGATTTATGGAGCTTAGAAGCAATGGCTTCATGGTTCTTCTTCTCAGAAATTGGAGAAGAAGAACAGTGCTGGCCGCATGAACTTCCGTGGCCTTATGAACTTCCGTGGCCGTACAAATTTTTGCAGCCGCATGAACTTCCGTGGCCGCATGAATTTTTGTGGCCGCATAAATTTTTGCAGCCGCATGAACTTTCGTGGCCGCATGAATTTCTGTGGCCGCATGGCACTTCCGTGGCCGCATGAACTTTCGTGGCCGCATGAACTTTCGTGGCCGCATGAATTTCCGTGGCCGTATGAATTTCCTCAGCCGCATGAACTTCCGTGGCCGCATGAATTTCCGTGGCCGCATGAACTTCCGTGGCCGCATGAATTTCAGCAGCCGCATGAACTTCCGTGTCCACATGAACTTTCGTAGCCGCATGAATTTCTGTAGCCGTATGGCACTTCCGTGGCCGTATGAACTTCCGTGGCCGCATGAATTTCCGCAGCCGCATGAATTTCTGTAGCTGCATGGCACTTCCTGGCCGCATGAGATCCTGACCACCTATGCATTCTCAGCCGCATGAACTTCTATAATTTCCCGGTCGCATGAACTCTAGCCCATGATGCCTTTTGACTGATTCTTGTCCCGAATTGACATTGATTGTGACCTTGACTAATAATTGATCATGCGTTCCTAGTTGGAACTAAGAGACTGGCTAGTCGTCTTATTGAAATTGAATGAATGAGACACGTTCATATTAACTATGAACTATTGCAATCGATTGGCCAATCCCGAATATTGGTATATAGATACATGCAGGCTACAATTTATTTGTTTATTTATTTTACAAAAGCAGCATGTGTACTTTATGGTCAAGGCATGATTATTTCGTAGTTAGTTTTGATTGTTGCATTACGCTATATAAGACCTACAATATAACCGCACGGGTATCGTTGTAGAGTGGGCATATCGTACTTTGTACGGAAGTACTCATTCTGAATGACAATGATCCACGGCATGGGATTTCACTTAACATTGAGGCTACTAAGTTAAATAAAATAATGATTGCATGGAGAGAATGGATTCCCGAGTTCTTACATGGCAGCCCTCTTTGGGACTATTAGTGCCCGACAGGCCGGCTGGTTCCCACAGATACTGCAAATCTACCACACGGGCAGGGAACGGTATCTGCTTATATTATTGTATATTGTATATTGATGACGGGCGTCCCGCTGGGACTGGTATAATCCATGATTGGCGTAATTGATTGATTGGGTAGACTAGCCTTGCTTGCACATAGTAAGAACTGAGAAATCCTTTATTGCATAATTCCAAGATAACTTGGAACCCACAATAGCAAGCCGTAGTAGTTGCATGGCCGTTTAAGTTGACTTGTTTGTGTACTGTACTTACTCTGTTAACTAACTGAGATGATCAGAATGTCAGGACATGACGTGCCAACTTCTGTCCTTGTTTGGTTGGGAGGTTGGTTCGAAGTGTCGTGATGTTATGTGAATCCCAGTAGCTAGCAGAGATCTATTTATCATATTTCTTATTACTGGTTCTAATTCCTCATATCGTGCTGTCATGCCCCAGAACCAAAAAACTGGAGAGCGGGGGCAGACATAGCCAGCTACGTATATGAAATGGATTCCATCTCGCTATACGGTCACGGCTGTCTAGATACATGAGGGTTTACTACAAGCCAACAGTCTCCTATGGTCATGAACAAGCCTAGTGTCTCAATCACAAGCAAGTAAGTAAATGTTACAAGATGTATGATCATTAAATATACAATAATAAGGCGTCCCAAATATTATATATTCAGCTGATCATGAAGCTAGTCGTTACAAAATGTGAGGACTAGCAAGAGTTTAGTCATACATGATCAACCCTAGGATCTGTCAATCATGTTACAGTCCGTAGGCAGACAGTAAGTAAGTGCAATCGAAATAAACAGGTGCTCGTCGGCTAAACGCCTCAAAAGAATATTTTCATAATAGAGTGGGAGAACCAAAATAACCCACTCGTTGCCAGGGTTCCGTCTAGTGGCCACCATCTGGCTGGAAGGTCAGTAGATCCTCTGGAGCTGCTCCGAAATCTGGCCACACAAAACCAGCTGGATCAGACCCCAGAAAGAGCAAGTGCCATAAAGGAGGCTTCACTTAAGAACCAAAACCAGCAATCAGCACAAGATATAAATAAAAGTAAGAACTGGAAATAAAGAAAATACACCAGGATGATATACGACGAGATAACCATGGAACTATTCAGATAACCAGGTTACAACCCGTAAACCAAACAAGGACCGGGGTTGTAACCCTTCGTCTGAACAGGACTTGGAATTCTCACCATTTATCGGTAAAATAAATACAAGCATTCGGGTCATTCAATAATCTGGAACAGGATCAGGGCAAGACTAGACTGGTTAGACTCCGTCCAATCACTTCACGGCCAAGCAAGAATTACGGCTTGATACTTTAACTAACTAGGGTTGTCACAAGCCTAATTACTAACAAGATGCAGTGAGATTACTCCACAGCCACAAGCCCTGCAGACCATCCAGGTTACCCGGGTTAAAAGATTAGAGTTGAATTCAGGTGGGTACATCGTCCAGGAAACGAATGTACCCTTAGGTAGCTTGAAGGGTGCAACACATGACAGTGTGCTGGAAATGTGCCCTACTCGACGGCAGGCTACAGATCCCAAGGCGTGCCCAGGTAACGGGATTGCCTGTAGCTGGGAAATCTCGTCATGACTAATGTGTTAATCTAGTTATTAGCCTTAGTCCATTTTTGTAGGTACTCCTGACCGTGGTACTCAGGAGTCCCTGTCCTAGACATGATGCAAGACATGACTGGTTTATTTATACAAACACAATCGCCCACGGTGTCCAAATTAATTATACAGGTCATGTCATGTCAGGTAGCCGTCGCAACAGCTATTCGAGATAATCATGTCAGGCTATCATGCCAAGTGTACTTGTCAGGAGTGCGCCACGACGGGCCACTATCAGGTCTTGTCAGGTTATTATGTCAGGAGTGCACCACTACGGGTCACTATCACGTCATTTTCAATTATCAATTACAAACATATCTAATAAAATATCAAAATACAGGGCTACAAAAGATCCAGGGTAATCAGGCTACACTCAGGTCAGGCTACCCTCAGGCCAGGCTACGCTCAAGTCAGCATACGCTCAGTCAGCATACGCTCAGGCCATACGCTCACAAAAGGTAGCGTATATATTCTATACGACTCCTTGTCACCCAAGTCAGCGTATGCAAGACATACGCTTCCAAAAGGCAGCGTATGCACTCCATACGACTCATTGTCACCCAAGTCAGCGTATGTAAGACATACGCTTCCAAAAGGCAGCGTATGCACTCCATACGACTCCTCATTAAGGCAGCGTATGGGGTCCATACGACTCCTCATCAAGGTAGCGTATGAGATCCATACGACTCCTTGTCAAGACAGCGTATGAGATCCATACGACTCCTTTGTCAAGGCAGCGTATGAGATCCATACGCTTCCAAAAGGCAGCGTATGGGGACTGCGCTGCACTAAAGAGCGCGCGCAACTCAGTGGCGCAAGCTAAAAAGCTCGCGTACTGCTCACTATCTTCTCCAAATCAGCAAAAACTCCATGGTTGAACCCAAAGCTTCAAAAGTCCATAACTTGGTCAAAATAAGTCCAAACCCAACTTTTCAAAGGTCAAAATTGGGTAGAATAAAGTTCTCTACAACATGGAACCCTCAAAACTTGAAAACAAAGAAGTTTGATAGATCAAAACCATCAAAATCCAAAAATAACAATTTCTAGATCTACAAAATTTAAAGCTTTAAAATGGAAAATGACAAGTTCTAATGTGTCTTAGAAACATGAGGAGAAGCTAATGGAACAATAAAAATGGGTTCTCTTGTGGAAGAAAGTTGCACTTGCCTAGACCTCTCTCTTCTCTCTTTGGTAGGTGAAGGGAGTAAATGGAAGAAGAAGAAGAATAATGAAGAGAGAGAACGAAGAGGGCTAATAAATACAAATGGTAGATGTAGGTAGGGGGTTCACCTTGGGTTCATCATGAACCCAATCAAAACCAAGCTAAGCCGAACCAACCAACCCGAACCAGGAATAAACCAAGCCAAGAAGGAAATGCCAAGCCAGGAAATCATGCAATACAAGAATAAAATACGTACACGTATTCCAAGAATACGTAATACGAACCACAGACATTACACGTGCTTTCTTGGGGTACTTGCTATTAGAGGTCTAACCTCTCTGGTTTTGCATGGCCAGATTTAGAGCCGGTCCCCGAGGACTCAGCTTACTTCCACCTCCGAGATGGTCAATACTAGAGGAATGATCGCAGAAGGACTCGAGTGGGTTCCTTACTTCCCCGTTCGTCTTGTTAATTACTTTATACTTTGTCGTTTGTCACCGACATGTTAGTCGGATCGTCTTGTACTTACTTTTACATAATTATAACTAAGTCAGGCTGCAGCTGATAAACAATTGTGTATACCTTGCTTCATCATCTGGCTATGTTTTATAAAGCCAGATATCAAGAACATTTTGACTGAGCGTTTGGGATGCCTTACTGCTTTATCTTACATGTTCTCTATTTCTGTTTCATGTTTGAATGATTGAGACAATAGATGTGAAGTGACCATAGTAAGACTTTTATGTAGTATGCACCTCCTCGTTTTAATAGACAATATTGATCGTATTATACAGTATTCCTCTACTCATAATACGTAGCTGGCTGAGTTATTTCCTCGCTCTCCAATATTCTGGTTCTGGGACGTGACAGTTTGACTAGATAGTCAATGGCACGTCTCGATTTGCGTGCCATAGTTTCTAAAATTGGGAAACACGACTTTGATGGCCAAACTTGCATGTTTAGATTATATTCAGATTATTATTAGGTTAAATTAGGTTTTTAAGTAAATTATTTCAGAATTAATTATTATTAGATTAGTAACCCAACTAGCCACTATTCCATGAATTTAGAATTGATTTATAGTTTTCGTGCACGGTTCATGGTGCGATATATGTTATAGGTTGACAGCTCCTAGATCGGCATCCTCTCATCCTCGACTTGTGACTACGGTTTGTGCAAGGACCACATGCAAGTATACCTTGCCTTCCTCTACAGTTTTATTTACATGCATTTTATTTCAGTTTCAGTCTTTGATTGTTTATGGACATGTGCTCTTTGTGTTATATTCTGCTGAGTTATTTTCATTGTATATAGCCGTGTTCATATTTGGTCTTGTGGTTCATACTTAGAGTTTCTCATCAGTACCTTGCTTGAGTCGTGTCATAGAACGAGTGCGTGTAGTGAACTGCTGTAGTCTTGATTATCGTTTTACACAACCAGAGAGTCCACACTCAGGACGAGGGTTGATCAGTGCACCAGAGAGTCCACACTCAGGATGAGGGTGTTTGTCGTGTTCATTGGCATCAGAGAGTCCACACTCGGGACGAGGGTTAACCATTTGCACCAGAGAGTCCACACACGGGACGAGGGTGCCTTGCCGTGAGCTAACCAGAGAGTCCACACTCGGGACGAGGGTTAGTGCTTTGTTCAAACCCGTGAGTCCATACTCGGGATGAAGGTTTGGTTTTTCCCATTGATCTCGTGTTCATTGTTCATCTGGCGGTTCATTTATGCGTAGTTGTTCTAGTGTTCATGTTCGTGTTCATAGTCATTTGTTATGTTCTTGTTTTTCTTGTTTATTTTCTTGTGCATAATAAAATTGTTAGATAGGCATGTATGTTATGTATCTTGCTATGTCCTCTGTGGACCTGATGATCTCTTCAGGTTTAGCGATTGCATGGAGTTAGCTAGTATTCGGGATGGCGGAAGTGATGATATCGCTTGCGGGATTCAGGTATCGTTATTATGTTTTTATCCGCTTGTGCTTTCATACCTTATCATGAGATATCCTGTTTCTTGATTCAGTTTAGACTCTTGTTAATTTCTTTAGAGTCTTATCGAACATGCTAGTGGGCTACAGACCACGACCCATAGTGTTCATTCTTGTTTCGTACACTTATTTTCGATTTGAAATATAAATTACACTGCCATGATTTGGCAGTATACTATAGCCTTGACAGCGTTTACGTATTCGAGTTGGGTTGGAGTCCGTTCGATACGTAGCTGGCTTGCTCACGAGCTCGTATCTAAAAAGCAGGTACAGGTCATGACACTTCCTCTACCAGATCATAATGTAGAACCACACGTGAAGCAGAGCTTCACATTCAAAATATTAGAAGTGAAAAGTTTTCGATTGGTGGTAGGTAAGTCAGAATCCTTTGACGGAGCTGTCGAACCATTATGTGAAGCTCCGTGAAAGGATTCTGATTTGCCCTACCACCAATCAAAAACTTTTTACTTCTAATATTTTGAATGTGAAGCTTTGCTTCACGTGTGGTTCTATATTATGATTTGGTAGAGGAAGCCATGAGATTCATGGTGATACCGATTTCGATATCGATACTGTGAACTTCAGTTAATATTAATATTTTTACTTCTCTGACTTTGGTTAAGATGGATATCATATGAAGCAGAATAAGAGGCTGAGAGAGTCGAATGAGAAGCAGGGAAATAGAAGGGGAAATAGAACGACAAAGTAGAAGGGGGTCAGTATCGGATTATATATTATTAATTGTAATTCTGTTTACTTTGTCTTACGATACAGATTTTCACATCCAATCCACGATAGATCATTACTTCATTGATCGTACATAGATGTACAACCGGCAACATGAGAGCAGAATTGGTGTGAGTGACGATTTTAGGGAAGGCGTAAAAGTGTTTCTTAAGTATGCCATAAGAAAAGCTCAATACATGGACGGTAACAAAATCAAGTGTTCATGTGGTAATTGTTGCAATAGACGTTACAAAGAAATGGTGACTGTGAGAGATCATTTGACCCGTAAGGGTTTTGTACGTGATTACGGACTGTGGTCATCGCAAGGTAAACTATATGCGGAAAGACAGGCTGCATTTGTTGTGAACACTGCTACTTCTGCTTTTCACGAGGATGCTGCAATGGATTTTGTCATCGAAGATGACGTAGGCTCTGTTGATTATGGAGACCAGCTGAACCTTACATGAGAGATGGTATACGATACGGTGGGGCCTAATTTTGATCCAGAGGATCCTAATCCCGAGGCGAAGGAGTTCTATGATATGTTTAAGGATACAGATACTCCTCTATATCCTGGTTATAAGACTCATTCTGTATTGTCAATAATGATGCGGTTGTTGAACACAAAGTCTGATTTTAACTTATCGCAAGCTTGCTATGATCGAATCACACAACTAATCAAGGAGATGTTACCGAAGGAATCGAAAGAGCTTCCAATTTTTTTTACAAGTCAAAAATAATGGTCCGACAGCTGGGACTGGGGTACGAGAAGATAGATTGTTGTTGCAATGAATGCATGTTGTACTACAAGAAGAACGAGGACATAGAAAGGTGCAGCTTCTGTAATACAGATCGTTACAAGCCAGTTCGGGAAAAAGCAAAGTCAACTAGAAAACGACGTCTTTACAAGTATATGCATTACTTGTCGATCACGAAGTGCTTGCAGAGGATGTATATGTCTCTGAATATAGCAGAACACATGACGTAGCATAGCTAGAAATGCACAAAGGACGATGGAGAATTATCACATCTTTCGGATTGAGAGGCGTGGAAGCATTTTGATTTGTGTCATCCAGATTTTGCTGCAGAGCCTAGAAATGTACATTTGGCGCTATGTTCTTATGGCTTCGCCCCTTTCGGGCAGTCGAGATCTTAATACTCCTGCTGGCCAGTCATTCTTACCTCTTACAATCTGCTACCATGGATGTGTATGAAGACTCCTTATATGTTATTGACAGCTTTAATACCCGGTCCCAAAAATTCGACGAAGAACATCGATATATATTTAAAGCCGTTGGTGGATGAGCTGAAACAGCTGTGGGAGATCGGTGTCACGACCTATGATATTTCTAGGAAATTGAACTTTCAGATGAGAGCTTCACTGATGTGGACAATTAATGATTTTCCAGCATACGGTATACTGTCGGGATGGAGTACGCACGACACTATGTCTTGTCCGATATGCATGGAAAAGAGTAAGGCATTCCGCCTTAAGTATGGAGGAAAAACTTTTTTTTTGACTATCACCGTCAATTTCTGCCCGCGACTCATCCTTGGAGAAAGAACAAGGACGCATTCAGAGCTGGAAAGCAAGAATTTTCTCATCCGGCTGTCAGATTGTCGAGATACGATATTTGGGAAGATGTAAAGGATTTGCCACCATAATGGAAGATCCAATATCGAACAATCGTGTCGAGGGGTTCGGACATAACCATAACTGGACCAAGTGAAGTATCTTCTGGGACTTGTCTTATTAGAAAGATAATCTTATAAGGCATAATCTTGATGTCATGCATATCAAAAAAAAATATGTTCGATAATGTCTTCAATACCGTGATGGATATTAAAGAAAAGACGAAGGACAATCCAAAAAGCAAGACAAGACATAACCGAGATATGCAAGCATGCTCATCTAAACTTGATACAAAGGGAAGCTGGTGGACAACTAACTAAGCCGATAGCGCAATACACATTGAGCAAGGAAGATAGATTAATAATCTGCAAGTGGATATCTACTTTAAGATTTTTGGAGGGCTATGTGTCGAATTTGTCTAGATACGTTGATCTCAATGAACGCAAGCTAACGGGAATGAAGAGTCACGACTACCACGTGTTTATGAAAAGATTACTGCCTATTGCTTTGAGAGAGTTGTTGCCTTCTGCTATATGGGTTCCGTTGGCCGAGCTATCTACATTCTTTAGGGACATTTGCTCAACTAAGTTGTCGGTGCAACATATGGTTGAACTTGAGGAGAAGATTGTCTTAACAATTTGTAAGCTGGAGAAAGTATTTCCACCGGGCTTCTTCGACAACATGGAGCATCTACTAATTCATCTACCATACGAAGCCCGTGTCAGTACATCTGTTCATTATCGATGGATGTACCCTTTGAAAGGTAAACAAACATTAATATAAATTAAGATACATTTTTATAATTCATTGTTAATTCAAGATAATTTGTCTCTCTAGGTACCTACACTATCTAAAGAAGAAAGTTGGCAATAAGGCTCATATAGAGGCTTCGATATGCGAAGCATATCTTATCGAGGAGGTATCAAACTTCTGCTCCATTTATTTCGATACTCATGTCCAAACAAATCAAAATAGACCTCAAAGGAATGACGAAGATGTTGAGGATGGAGGCATATTCAATGTAAGGGGCAAGCCTATTGGGGCTAGTAAGAAACGATAGTTGACTGACGATGAGTTTGTGCAGCTTCCCTATATTTCTTGTTAAATTATGACATACAAGAAGTAAAAGATTTGGAGAAGTAAGTGACTACACTTACACAGCTCGTTATAATCTTAAATTTGGTGAAGGAAATATTCTGACTCATTATTTTTCTCTCTATCAGTGTATTTAGAGATGAAGTCAAAATGAGGACACCTGATATTATTGACGAGGGACTTCAAAAATAGGTTGTTTGTAACTTTCCGTCATGGTTTCGCAAATACGTAAGTAACTAAGATAATATGTTATGCGGCTACCATTAAAATATATCCATCTAAAACATTTAAGTTATCAATATGTGTTTACAGGTTTTATTGCATGAAACAACCCTAAAAAATGAGAGCCTTCTTTATTTGGCATTGGGATCGATTAAGCAAGCAAAGACTTGGTCAGGCTCATTAGCGGCTTCAAGTTTAAGGCAACTCATAATGCTATCAATGTCGAATTTCTAAATGACGGCTTCAGTACAAAAGATTCTGGAGTTTGCATTAGAGGCACCATCTATGATGACGAGCCAGACTTTGACTATTATGGAGTACTTCGGAATATAATAGATTTACAATATCCTGCCACATATCATATGCATATTGTGTTGTTCAAATGTGAGTGGTTCGATACGACACCAAATATCGGATGGAGAATCGATAAACAATTTAGAATCGTCGATATAAACCATCGCAGGAGATATAGAGGGTCTGACAAGTTTGCGATAGCAAGTCAGGCTGTTCAAGTCTACTATACAAGCTACCCAAGGCATCCTAGAGATCGATTTGAATGGTGGGCAATATGCAAGATTAAAGCTAGAAACACATTCAATGTTGGAGACGCATCATACCAAGAGGACTAGGTCGAAAAGCTCCAATACTTGGGATAATAGTCGGATACCACGGATGTTGAAGATATTATTAAGGAAAATAGAGGGAAGGAAAATGTTGATACACAAGACTTAGCCAACAACCATGGGACAAAGAGGCATCTTGTCCCAATTATTGATCAGGCTGAAGAAGAAGAAGAAGAAGAAGAAGAAGAAGAAGAAGAAGAAGAAGAAGAAGAACTTGATAAGGATGCGGATGAGGATACAGATGAAGTCAAGGATGAGGATATGGATGATGATGAAGACGAAAACGAGGCCGAAGACAAGGATGAAGACGAAGACGAAGACGAAGACGAAGACGATAATTAGATTAAAAATATACCAGTATATAAAAATACTTCCAACTAACTTAGTGAATTTACTTTTACCTCATAAAAATACTTACAACTAACTTAGTGAATTTATTACGTCATAAAAACACTTACAACTAACTTAGTGAATTTATTTCAGTTTGTACTTCTACGTACATTCTTATTTCGTATCATGCTTTTGTCATTCGATTCATCTACTTATTGTATAGTTTTTTTTATAGGTGGTACTTCTAGTCTTCCTGTTGGTCGCGTCTATACTTCTCGTTCTGCTGGTAGTACATTTTTGTTTAATCATTTATTTATTTATACTTATATATATTGTTAATTATGTTTATGTGTTCTATTTACAGGTCATGGCCACTGGTCGCGGCGACCGTGGTGGTTGTGGTGGAGGTCGTGGTCGCCTTCCCCCGGATGTGACAATAGTATGAGGCCTTAGGATTTAGACTATAAGTTAGGAAAACTCATAGTAAATTAAAAACATTCATTGAATAGGCTAAGTATCGTGCGACCGTTAGCACGATTGAGCCCACTCCTGTCGAGGGTATCGACGAATCGACATCCGTCCAGTTGGTCCCTTCCATGACCGCTCTCTTGGACGACTTGTTCGTATAAGCCGCCGACGAAATAGGGAAAGGCGGGTGCGTCTACGGCGCTGGATCCATAGCACCGTTGTAGACGTGTTCGAGACTTCCACAGCCGTCGCCTCCTGCTCCCGCGACTCAGGTCGACGAGGATGTGAGGACTCAACTTAGGACTCTAACCTCGGTGGTGACGTCCATGCGGAGGAGATTGTAGGACCGTTGAGCACCTCTAGAGGGAAGGTGAATAGAGTGTGTATGTGCAGCTGAAAATATTCACCAATTAAAACTTTAAACTATAGCAGTAAAATAAGAGACAGTAAATATAATGCAGCAAGAGATAGAGAATTCAAACTCAGCGACCCAACGATGTATACTGGTATCCCTCTGAGAGGACTAATCCAGTCTCGAGTACTCTTGCTCGATGTTAATCCACTATGGCACAAGCTTTAACTGAGAGCTTGCAGTCTCTTACAACACCGTTCTTGGTGACAAATGCACGATCGACTTCACAACACCGTGCTTGGTGACGAGCGCACGACCAGCTCCACAACAAGAAAAGTTGCTGAACTTGGAACGACCTCTTTAAAACTCTTGGAATACCAAAAGACTCTAAATCAACTATGATATTACTGGCTTTTGGCTAAGAGGTGTATAGGTATGATTTGAAAATCTTGGATCATTTGAAAACACTCGAATAGTAGAGAAGAGAAGATGAAGAGTGAATGAATGATTTGAAATGAAAAGTTCTTCTCTATTTATAGGTGTTTTCTGGAACCGAACTCGGACAGAGTTCGGGCAGAGTTCGGATGCAGATATCTCGCAAAGAGACGTTGCTCGCAGATTTGGAGGCAACAGAAGTTTGAATACAAATTGACCGAACTCGGGCCGAACTCGGTTATGAGTTCTGTCAGGAGATTTTCAAAATATTTTATCAAAAATTGTTTTCAAAGATATTTTGGAATATTTTGTAAAATGATATATGAGTGGTAATGGGTAGGCTTTTTAGAATGTGGACTGAGATAACCCTAAGCCAGTATTACCAAAACTGATTTTACAAAATAAATCCTAGACTCAATAAAATGTAAAATATAGAATAAAATATGAAATGAGTCATCTTCAGATTTGATGATGTTGATGCTTCATTGATGCAGTACAACGTCCGTTGAAATTGATTTCATATATCCTGAAATGATTAGCAGCAGTTTGTATATTTTGTGAAATGACTTAAGTACATGTTGATTATCGAAATCGGGTGTGACCATGGAATTGGCCAACAATCTCCCCCATTTTGATAATTGACAAACTTGAGTCTATACCAAAATATATCTTTATAAAATAGAACAAAATACAAGTACCTGAATAAAAGAGATGGTTGATTTTTGTTTTTAGATTTGTATGCTTTTTGGTATGTGTACTCTTTTTCTCCCCCTTTGTCAAATAGTAAAATGACTTGGCTCCCCCGTAATGTGTGAAGCCAACAATAGAAAACAAAAGACAAAGTGAAGCAAAAGAGACATGATTACAACATAAAACAACTACTATGGAAAGAAAATGCTGGAAATAAAGTACTGAAAATGTCATACTAAAAAATGCTGAGTACAATCATCAGAAAATGTCTAACTAATGAGTTTAGACATAAAAAGAAAAACTACATCAAAGCATAAAGATCATCATCTAACAAGTATCCACTATCCAAAAGCTGAATCCACGTCACATAGTGGGGTCGTCAGCACCAGGAGCCTCTAGAGGAAAGTAGGCTGCAGTGGGGTCGAAGTGCTGGAAGGAAGCCTCATCTATGAACCGAGGACCCGGAAAGCCTAGGTGAGGCAGGATGGTGATCGGATGGACTGGATCATGGGCTAGGCTGTAGTGGAGGCCAGCAATCCCGTTCCTCAGCACCTGAGCCTGAGAGATGCGTCGGAACTCCGAATCAAGATAACCTTGATGACGTTGCGCAGATATAGCAATAAAATCATCAAAGCGCTGATAGAAAGCCGGATCAAATCCCGGGGCAGGGGCTGGAGCAGGAGCAGCATCAGGAATCTCAGCGTCAGCAGCTGGAGCAGGCTGAGCTCCAGGAGGCAGAGGTGGATCAGGAAATCGACGAGATCTGGTAAGCTTGATAGGAGTGGAGGAGAATGCACAAGTTTGAAGATCAATCTCAAAACGGCGAAAGAAAGACGCCAAGTGCATAGGATATACCAGATTTCTTCCTGTATTTCTGCAGTTCAGCATCCAGGACATCATGGTCTTTGGGATAGAGAATTGAATACCAAAATAAATGTGGTATAAAGCAGAGAGTTCCAAGAAGGTCACTTCATCTGTGGATCCTTTCTTTGGAAGGAGTACAGAGAAAATCAAGCGATGGAGTTCATAAAAAGATTGGTTCAAATTCTTTGCATAAACCCTATGAGGAACAGGGTTTGGATGACAAATAAGTTCCCTGAAAGAGGCAAGGGTAACATCAGCAGGGAATTGGACATGGATAATGTCAACCAATGCTTCACCAAGATCAGAAACATGGAAAAATTCACTGATATCGGTAGCACTGAATTCTAATTCTTGCCCAGCAACGCAAGAATAGAAGTTTCCGTTAGGTTTTACTTGCAAGTTGCAGTAAAACATTCGGACAGCATTGTCAAAAATATTTTCTGCTACCTCGAAGAAATCTCGGTAGCCTAAGTGGTCAAAAGTAGGAGCATATTCAGAAAATATGATAAAATTAACAAAAGCTCCATAGCAAATATTACGACCAGAAAAAGAATCGAACCAAAGATCAAAAAATTCTTTGTCCAGAAACAAAGTAGAATCATAGTCTTCTGTATCTATTGGTCGTGCTGGACTGAATAGACTAGCTGGTGTATAATCCGAAGAGGAGGAGGCACCTTGGGAAGATGATCCTCTATGACGTTTAGGAGCCATGAAGAAGGTAGAAGAGAAAAAGGAATACCTTTTTGAGAAAAAGAGAAAGATGAGTATGTTGAAACACCCACCAGATCTCTTAGATTCCTTGCTAGGATGGAGGAGGAAGAAATTTTAGGGAGGAAGAAGATGTTTCCACGGGTTGGAGTGTGGAAAAGATGGTTGAAAGAGTTGAATTTATAGATTTTAGGGCCGGCTGTTCGGTTCTGGAAATTAATACAGCGCCGACCGAATTCGGTCCGAACTCGGTCCGAATTCGGTCCGAACTCGGTCAGAGTTCGGCCCGAGTTCGGTCACTTGTATTCCCGAGACAATAAATACAGTTCTGGTTGGTTAAAAGTAACTTTATGACTTTTGACTCTAGTATTTAATAACGTACTCTATTTATGGGTTAACTGTAGGGGTTGTCCCAGCTAACGGAGGTTCACCGGGGAACTCTTAAGTACCGCTTCGCTTCGACCATAGTCATGGTGACAGACATACCCTTTTTAGGTTTGTACCCCAAAATAATTTCCGTTAAATAAATTTCAAAGTTGCAAGTCATAAAATTAATTTTAATTACCATATTATATTATGAATCTAAAAATTCAAGTATACCGAGCTCACGCCTCATTATGTTAAAACGGTCTTCAGCCAATAGTTTTGTGAATATGTCTGCTAGTTGATGATCTGTGTCAATAAATTCTAAGCAGATATCCCCGTATTGTTGATGATCACGAAGAAAATGATGTCTTATCTCTATGTGCTTTGTGCGTGAATGACAGATAGTATTCATAGTCAGATTAATAGTGCTAGTGTTGTCACAATAAATAGGAACTTTAGTGTAGTACAGATTTTAGTCCTCTAAGGTTTGCTTCATCCACAAAATCTGAGCACAACAACGTCCTGCGGTGATATACTCAGCCTCAGTTGTTGATAATGCTACAGAATTTTGTTTCTTGCTAAACCAAGAGACTAAGGCCTTTCCTAGGAAATGACATGTGCCACTGGTACTTTTATGGTCCACTTTGTATCCCGTAAAATCTGCATCCGAATAACCTATCAGGTCAAAGGATTTGGTTTTAGGATACCATAAGCCAACTGTAGAAGTTCCTTTAAGGTATCGGAAGATACGCTTAACGGTACTAAGATGTAATTCCTTAGGATTTGCCTGATAACGTGCACAAATACAAACACTAAACATAATATCAGGACGACTAGCAGTTAAATATAATAAACTACCAATCATACCTCGATACTTACGCTGATCGACAGGTTTGCCACTTTTATCAGCATCAAGCTTTGTAAATGTAGCCATATGAGTCCCGATTGGCTTTACATTCTCGAAGTCGTACTTTTTCAGTATGTCCTTCGTGTACTTAGCTTGGTTGATGAATGTTCCTTTTGAGTGCTGTTTGATTTGAAGTCCTAGGAAGAAGTTTAGCTCTCCCATCATACTCATCTCAAATTCACTCTGCATACACTTTGCAAAATCTTGACAGAGTTTTTCGTTAGTAGAACCGAATACTATGTCATCTACATAAATTTGCACAAGGAGGATATTATCATTCAAGGATTTTATAAACAAAGTAGTACCAACCTTTCCTTTTGAAAAACTATTATCAAGTAAGAAGGCACTTAGGCGCTCATACCAAGCACGAGATGCTTGTTTGAGTCCATAAAGGACTTTCTTAAGCTTGAAGACGTGATCAAGTTTTTGAAAAACTTCAAAACCAGGGGGTTGTTTCACAAAAACTTTCCCTTTTAAAAATTTATTTAAAAATGCGCTTTTCATATCCATTTAAAATAATTTAAAATTATTATAACATGCAAATGCACAAAACATGCGGATGGCTTCTAGTCTAGCAACAGGAGCATAGGTCTCATCATAATCAATTCCTTCTTCTTGATTATAACCTTGTGCCACTAGACATGTTTTGTTGCGTAGAACTTGTCCATCTTCACTGAGTTTATTTCGGAACACCCATTTGGTACCAATTATAGATTGACCAATGGGTTTAGGAAGAGTTCCCAAACTTGGTTTCTCTCAAATTGATTTAGTTCTTCTTGTATGGCAGAAATCTAAAACTCATCAGTAAAAGCATCATCTACATTCTTAGGTTCTATTTGAGAAATGAATGCTACATTTGCTGCTATTTTAGAATCCTTAAGAGATGAACGTGTACTTACACCTTTAGATACATCACCTATGATGAGTGTCTCTGGATGATCTGGCAAGAATTTTAATGAATCAATCTTTTGGGTCAGATCTTCCACAGTACTCTTCTCAATTTTTCTATGTGTATCTCCATCATCATTGTCGCTAGATCTGTGACTATTTAACTCATCAAAAGTAACATTAATAGTTTCTTCAACAATCATAGATCTTTTATTGAAAATTCTATATCCCTTACTCTTAGCAGCATATCCGAAAAATATTCCGTCATCTGCTTTGGAGTCGAACTTTCCCAAGTTATCCTTGGTGTTCAGGATAAAACAACGACATCCAAAAACTTTAAAGTAAGAAATGTTTGGAATCCTTCTAAAACAAAGCTCATATGGTGTTTTCTTCGAGATTGGTCGAATTAACACACTATTCAAAACATGACAGCCTGTTCTAACAGCTTCTGCCCAAAAATATATAGGAAGATTATACTGATTCAGCATGACTCTAGCCATTTCGTTTAGAGTACGATTCTTCCGCTCAACAACACCATTCTGTTGGGGAGTTCTAGGACAAGAAAATTCGTGGTAATATCCACTATCATCACAAAACTTTTTGAAATTAGAATTTTCGAATTCGCCACCATGATCACTTCGAATACGAGTAATCATGAAGCCTTTTTTGTTTTGTACCTTTTTGCAAAATATCTAAAATTCAAAAATTGCATCACTTTTGTTTGATAAGAAATAAACCCAAGTAAAATGAGAGAAATCATCAACAAGAACAAAAGCGTAGAGCTTACCGCCAAGACTAGCGACTCTACTAGGACCAAATAAATCCATGTAAATTAACTGCAAAGGTCTAGAAGTACTTACAGCGTTGATGAATTTAAAAGTAGACCTATGTGCTTTGTTCTTTTCACAGTCAGCACATACCATGTCTCTCTTGAATGGAATCTCAGGGAGTCCTCTTACCAACTTCTTTGTACTTAGTCGTGAGATAGTATCCATGTTTGCATGTCCTAGTCTCATGTGCCATAGCCAGCTTTCATCTTGATTGGCTACTAGGCACCTACCTGCATTATTAGTATTCTCCAAAAAGAAAACATAAATATTGTCTTCTTTAATCCCTTTATATATGGGATCACCAGATGACATATCATATATGGTACATTTATCTTTCACAAAATTGATACCATAACCATTATCTGCCAAATGACTTATGCTTAATAGGTTATGTTTCAATTCTGTTACTAGACAAACATCCTTTATTACTGGATAGGAAGAAATACCTACAGTACCATTACTAATTATATCACCTCTCAAATTATTTCCGAAGGAGACATATCCTTCTTTCTTCATCGATAGCGTAGCGAACAAAGATGCATCACCAGTCATGTGTCGCGAACATCCGCTATCGAGGATCCATTTGCTTCTAGCATGAAAGGGTTGAGGGTCCACCTACAAGACAAGTAGATGAATCCTTTGGTACCCATTTTCTGAAGGGTCCATTCTGATTAGCTTTAGGTCTCCAGATTAAAGTGTGATTGTCAACAAGCTTTCTTGCCAAACAATACTGTGATATGTGTCCATGCGTGCCACAATAAGTACAAGTAAGTTTAGAACCAGATGTGGTCATAACTGTATTTACATGCTTGTTTGGTTTCTTGGAGAACCTATAAGTGAAAGCATGGTGATAGTCGTGTTTCTTCTGTGCTTTCTTATTTTTAGTCCTCTTAGGTGTATGCTTAGCATTAGGACTAAACTTAGGCTGTGTCACAGGTATTGCCTGTTTGCCTAACTTGATTTCTAACTTTTTAGAAATCGTAATAGACTCTTCATATCTAGCAGTCATATCTGAGAGTCTTTGTTCTGTTACTAAGTACTTCTTCTTCTCTATGTCATATAGTTCTTGCATCTTGACATAGTCTCTTTTTTTCTTTTCAATTTTGAGGATAACCTCATGATAGTCTACCTTGAGTTTGGCTATCTCTTCCGTGTTACCGGTAGTAGACGTCTCTTTAATATCTTCAATAAGATTGGACAGTCTAGCTAACTCGGTTGTGTATGCCTTAATCTCTTTTCGAGATTGCTTATACTTATCGAGCACAGTTTTGTGATCTTCAAGTAGTTCGCTAAAGGCATTTTCTAATTCATCGAAAGTAAAATCATCATATAGAGGGTTTGAAGATACCTTATCAAATGCCATAAGACAGACATTTGTATTGTCGCAGGGTTTGTCCTCTTCTTCTGTATCAGTGGCATCACTTTTATGCCAGATACTTGTGTTGGCATACTTTAGACCAGATGTTGCTTTTCTGCTTGATATTGATCTGTCATATGGACTGCTTTTCTTTGAAGTTGGACAGTCCTTCTTCATGTGCCCCGTCTTCTTGCATCCAAAGCAAATGGTTTCATCTTCATTGCTTTCTTGGACATCTCTCTTCCTTCTGCTTGATTTCTCAAACTTTAGGAATTTTCAAAAGTTCTTCAAAAGTAGGGCCTGTTCATCACCACTTGATGATTCTTCATTAGAGTCGTTGCATGTTGATTTTCTTGCTTGAGCTTTAAAAGCAATAGAATTTTCTTTTGGTGTTGCTTCTTCAAACTCTTGCAAATCAAGTTCATGGGTCATCAGCTTTCCTATCAGTGTTTCCAAGGACATAGTGGTGAGATCGTTTCCTTCAATGATTGCTGTGGCTTTTGGACTCCAGTTCTTGGTTAGCGCCCGCAGCACTTTTTTGATCTTCTCATGATTGCTGTAATCCTTACCAAGAGATTGCAAAGGATTAGTTATATCAAGGAAACGAGTAAACATCTGTGTAATTGACTCACCGGGTTTTATCGTAAAAGATTCATATTCCTGTGTCAGTCTACTAATTTTGGATTCCTTCACTTGGGAAGTACCTTTATGAGTTACCTCAAGAAGTTTCCAAATTTCGTGAGACGTCTTACAGGTTAAAACTTTGTTGAACTCCATTTTGTCAATTGCACAGAATAGTGCGTTGATGGCATGAGCATCTAGACTAGCCTTAGCTTTTTCAGCTTTAGTGTATTTGTCATGAGGCCTGTCTACAAGCTGGCCTTCAACCACTGTGGGTGCTGGTTTCTTATAACCATCAATGACTATAGACCAAAGATCAAAGTCAAGAGATTTTAAGAAGAAAGCCATTCGTGTTTTCCAATAGGTATAATTAGTACCATCAAAAAGTGGGGGTCTATTTGTGGATTGCCCTTCACCGTTGAATATTGATTTTACGGCTGCCATATATACTCTCTGAGGTTTGTTATATAAAAATATAACCTGCTCTGATACCAATTGTAGGACCGTTGAGCACCTCTAGAGGGGGGTGAATAGAGTGTGTGTGTGCAGCGGAAAATAATTACCAATTAAAATTTTAAACTATGGCAGTGAAATAAGAGACAGTAAATATAATACAGCAAGAGATAGAGAATTCAAACTCAGCGACACAGCGATGTATACTGGTATCCCTCTGAGAGGACTAATCCAGTCTCGAGTACTCTTACTCGATGTTAATCCACTATGGCACAAGCTTTAACTGAGAGCTTGCAGTCTCTTACAACACCGTGCTTGGTGACAAGTGCACGACCGACTTCACAACACCGTGCTTGGTGACGAGCGCGCGACCAGCTCCACAACAAAAAAAGTTGCTGAACTTGGAACGACCTCTTTACAACTCTTGGAATACCAAAAGACTCTAAATCAACTCTGATATTACTGGCTTTTGGCCAAGAGGTGTATAGGTATGATTAGAAAATCTTGGATTGTTTGAAAACACTCGAATAGTAGAGAAGAGAAGATGAAGAGTGAATGAATGATTTGAAATGAGAAGTTCTTCTCTATTTATAGGTGTTTTCTGGAACCGAACTCGGACAGAGTTCGGATGCAGATATCTCGCAAAGAGACGTTGCTCGCAGATTTGGAGGCAACAGAAGTTTGAATACAAACTGACCGAACTCGGACAGAGTTCGGTCCGAACTCGGGCCGAACTCGGTTATGAGTTCTGTCAGGAGATTTTCGAAATATTTTATCAAAAATTGTTTTCAAAGATATTTTGGAATATTTTGAGTGGTAATGGGTAGGCTTTTTAGAATGTGGACTGAGATAACCCTAAGCCAGTATTACCAAAACTGATTTTACAAAATAAATCCTAGACTCAATAAAATATAAAATACAGAATAAAATATGAAATGAGTCATCTTCAGATTTGATGATGTTGATGCTTCGTTGATGCAGTACAATGTCTGTTGAAATTGATTTCATATATCCTGAAATGATTAGCAGCAGTTTGTATGTTTTGTGTATTGACTTAAGTGCATGTTGATTATCGAAATCGGGTGTGACCATGGAATGGGCCAACAGAGATGACCCGGATTGGCCTTGCCACCGTCGCTAGAGGGAGTGCATGATGTATTCCATGTATCTCAGCTAAGGAGGTACGTGGCGGACGACAATCATGTGCTTGATCACTCCGAGATCACAGTTGGACCGAGCTTGTCGTATGAAGAGCAACCGGTAGGCATTCTTGATCGTCGAGTGAAGGTGTTGCAGAATCAATCTATTCCATTGGTTTGCGTGGCTTGAAAGCATCACTCGCCAGGAGAGTCTACTTGGGAGCGCGAGGACGACGTTCGAAATCGTTATCCTCATTTGTTTGACCACCAAGGTATGTCTTGCACATGATAGTCTTTACAGCTTCTTGCATTGCATAACATTGCATTCGACCCCTACCATAGTCTAATTTTGAGGACAAAATTTCTTTAAGTTGGGTAGGACGTAAACCCCCTAATTCATTAAAATATTTAGATTTAGTTTTGTGTAAAAATTGGTGCTAAAATACATGTATGCATAATATTAGGAGTATAGTAATAGCAAATACTTAGGTTAGTGCATAGTATGGGTGTAAGTTTATATGTTATATTATATGTATGTGTGCATGTGTTGATTTATTAAGGTGTATATATTTATATATAAATATATGTGGGAATATATGTGTATATAAATATATCTAAATTATTAAATTATTGAAAAAAATTAATTAGAAATAATAAATAAAAATAGAATTTAGTTATTTAAATAGAATAATAATATAAAATAAAAAATAGTTTAAAAAAAAGAATTTCTAATAAATAAAAAGAAAAATAAATAAAAAAAGAAATGAAAAAGAAAAAAAGAAACGAGAAAAGAAAAGAAAAAAACAAATTCTCACCCACCCACTTAAGTGGGCGGGCCCCCCCTCCCTTATGCAGAAAGCTGCTATAGCAGCGCCAACAAACCCATAGCAACCCGTGAGCGCAAACCCGAATAGATTCTTTAGTAATCCTAGTAGTACTAGGTTTTGTCCAAACTTGTCATATATATATATATATATATATTTTTTTTTTTTTAACTTGTCATATATATATATATATATATATATTTTAAATATATATATATATATATATATATATATATATATATATATATATATATATATATATATATATATATATATATATCTTCCTCCACAGACCTCAAAACCCTAGACTCCCAAAAGAAAATTTCGGCAGAACATACCCTCTTCGTCTACGAGTTCGTTTCACCAGCAACGGAGTTGTGTGCGCAACGAACGGAGTATCGAAAGTCAGCCCCTCGTCATCCACGGAACAGTTTTCCCACTCAAGGTACCCTACTTCCCGATGACGTAACTTTTTACTCGTAACACCGATTTTCGATCCATAAGATTTTCTGGAAAGTAGACATGACCCTCTTCGAGATCCTCTAGATGGATTTCGATATAACCATCTAACTGGTTCGAAAAATTGAACCGAAGTTAGCAAAAATATATACTTTTCTAGACTGTTAAAACCAATTCTAAACGACAACTTGTCGGCCAATTTTCTTGCTGTGCATTAAAAACTTGTAGAAACTAATTGAAAACAATAAAATACAACATAACCGAGATCGCAACGCATCTTCTGGATCATCGTTTTGACTAACGTGTAAAAAGTAAATTGATGTTGAAGTTGGAGAAAAAATTGTGTTAATTTGTATAAAATTTCTAAAATTTTCTTGATACGGCACGCGCCCCGACAAATCGGGCGACATGGTTACGCACTATATGCATTGAAAGGCGCATATGGACGTTGCAAATATGTGGGAACTGACGGAAATCAGTTTCATCGCGTGTGTGCGACGAAATTAGTCCGTAACCGTCAAGATACCCCCGTATCGCCAATTTACAAACTTTGCCCTAACTTCGTGTACAGTCGTCAAATCGAGAAGAAACTTGTGCCAATAGGTCCAAATCAAAATTCTGGTCATGTGTGCCAAGTTTGGTTCGATTCTAAGAAGGTCGACCGGAATCCTTTTTTTTTTGGCGGGCCCACGACCCACTCAAATGGACGATTTTGTACGCGGCTCATCGGAATCCATAACTGGACATACCGTTGAGTTCCTCTCCTCAAACTGAATTCGTAGACATGTAGTTTGACGACTTTAGAGACCATAGACTTTGGCACGCGTTTCGGTACAAAGCTGGTCCAACGACGAAAATCATTTTGACCCGAAATTATGATTTTGCCCTTGTTCCAGAATTAGACTTTTGGACAGGCATTTTCTTGGTATATATTATACACCGCGTATATTTTTGATGTTTGTTTCAGCGTCCGGAGTTGTTTGGAGATTGTGACGTTTCTTGGCTGACATTGTGATTTCCTGGACTTGCCACTTTGCACCATCAGGCAAGATACCTTGCCACCTTACTCCATGACTTACATATTCTTATTTTCAGTTATTATTTTTAGCATTTTATTTGTGGTTATTATCAAACTGTGCGTCCAAGCCACACTTGGGTGCAAGCGACTCTATCGGTCGTTTTTCTCGCTTTTATTTATTTCTCTTGCATTGACTTAGTCTAGTGACCACCCATTGTTGATGAGGTATTGGTATATCTCATGCGGCCTTGACACTTGCTTTACCACGTGTTGTGAGTCACATATAGGACACGTACCCGCGTAGTCGGCTGGCCACCGATACGTATGGAGCGTATGACGGATATGAGTAACTGCCAATAGAATTACATGTTAGAAGACTTGGCGGTTACTAGAGGTTCATAGAGATAATGATACTAGACATTGGGTGGGGAGAACAATACCTGACGTATGGGCTTCTTTGCATTTCCTTGATTACCTGTGCGCTCCTCCGGAGACGCAGGCCCCAGGTGCCCTCTGACGCTTTCTAGAGCGTTATGGACGTAGCCCCTTGCACATGATGCCCTCTGACGATCTTCGGACATTATGGACGTAGGCCCGTGGTGCCCTTTACGGGAACTATGTTGATCCTATTTATAGCCAGGGCTCATGCGTCGAAGGAATGTTTCTCAAAACTGCATATTCACAGTAGATTGGTCAGGAATCCCGATTGCATGCATCATCTCTTTTTATTATATTATCACAGTTTATATGGCATGGTGTTTTCTTGTATCTTGTTACGTCCCTCTGAGGATCTGGTTATCTCTCCAAGATTAGACGACTTTCCGCAGGAGTACGGAGTGGCATTAGATTCAGCTTACATCGATGACGAGGCAGTTCCTACTGATTTCTAGTCTATTCTTTATTTGAGACATTAGTGGACATTATTTTTATATCTCTTTTCTTTCTATTTGGGGAGGTTGGACTCCGATCTTGTGAGACTATTTTTATAGCTGTTTGGAGTGAGCATGTTCACCCGGCTATCTTTTGATATACTAATTTATTATTTGGACTCTATTATCTTCTGTATTGAGCCGTGATGAGATTAGATTATATTATTCTCGCCTATGATTATTTTATTTACAGCTTATGTGCATATATGAGGATTTCATATATTGGAGTATTCTTCGTACATGTGCAACTGGCATGTTCACGTACTTGGTCCTATGTATTTTGGGACTGGGGCGTTACATGTTTTTGTGGTGGCCCATGCAGGTCAGAAAACATTATTGTGTTACATGACTGTGCCCAACAAGCCTGCATATAGGAATAAGAATATCTCATCCAGAACTACTACGTCCCTTGACATCCAAACTTCTTTTCGAAATCCTTCGATTATTTGATTTACCTCATATCTAATCTTTCCTAATATCAGCCTATCTTCCTCGTGCCAATAGTATGAATCTAAGAAGCAGACGTACTTCTGCCTTGGCCCTCACATCTGGTGAAGAGGCTACTCCGGAGGGACATAATCCTCCAATGACCCCAGTGACACCATACCAGCCCGGACAGTCGCAGCCTACTACGACACCGACGACGGTACACCCAGAGATTGTAGCACCCCCAGTCAGCCAGGCAGGGCAGACCACTACCATGCTACCGGAAGGAAATATACCACTGTCTCCACAACCACCATTCCCTCAGCAGTTTCTACCACAGTCGGGACCTCAGATGCCTCCACCATCGACTGATGGGAGCTCTACTTCCCAGTTTATGTACGCCATGATGCAGGCTCAGTGGCAGCAGACTGAGCTGATGAGATAGACGATAATGGCAGCACTGGCTAGACCTCCACCACCACCTCTAGTACCAGCACCAGCACCGGCTCTGCATCCTTATGAAGACTCTATCAAGAATTTTACAGATATGAACCCCAAGGCCTTTAGAGGAACGAAAAAGCCACTAGAGGTGTCACAGAGGCTTATTAGTACAGAGAAGCTACTGAAGGCATCCAGTTGCCAGCTCGAGATAGGATGACAGCAGTGGACCTACTGCTAGAAGATAATGCTCACCACTGGTGGAAGGCAGAAGAGAGACGATTAGGTGCTGGGATCACCTGGAAGCAGTTCTATGATGCATTTTATGAGAGATTCTTCCCTATTCATGTTCGAGACGGTCTATACGACCAGTTTCTTCATTTGAAGGAAGAAAATATGACAGTTGATGAGTATAACTCAGAGTTCAATCGCCTGAGTAGATTTGGTACGG
Organism: Iris pallida; assembly: GCA_029216955.1. Classification (NCBI taxonomy): domain Eukaryota; kingdom Viridiplantae; phylum Streptophyta; class Magnoliopsida; order Asparagales; family Iridaceae; genus Iris; species Iris pallida. The sequence continues at coordinate 50,496 of JANAVB010000248.1, forward strand.
GATTGATTCTGACAGAGTTAGAGAAGACAAGGAGATTTTACTAGGGGCTTGCACCAGAGCTCAATTCTTATACGACTACCCAGTCTCGAGTCTCCCATTCAGCTGTCTTGGAAGAAACTCGTGCTCAGAAGATTCTTCGTAAAGAGCAGCAGCAGGCGTCGAGACGCCATACCCCAGCAGTTACACCAACCCGAACTACTCTGGGAGGACCTATCAGGAGGCTCACAGGACAGCACCAGCAGAGGCCCTCACCTTATCAAAAGCCCATTTGCCATTACTGCGGAAAGCAAGGACATCTCCAGAACGACTGCAGGACTCACCTTGGATTGTGCTTGAGATGTGGATCCAACCAGGACATGCTCAAGGACTGTCCGAAGCAACAGGTGATAGTATATGCTCGACAGAACCCGAGGCCTAAAGCCCCAGCTCTTCCAGCACCATAGCCCATAGCAGGAGCACCTCGCCCACCATTGCCTTCCCAAGGCATACAGTACAACAAGGCCAGAGCTCAGGGCCCAGGACAGAATTACATATTCTCACTTTCTGTTGAGGATATAGAGACAGAGGTAGAGGTTATAGCAGGTATGGTTTTAGTTGCTTCATTTCCTGCCATTACATTGTTTGAAACTAGAGCCACTCATTCATTCATAGCCACTAGTTTTGCCACTAGACACAGCATTCCCATTACACCCTTAGCTAAGAATGTTAGAATCCTCACTGGAGGAGGATTTTTACCTGTTAGTGGTGTTTTTAGACTTTATCCTGTAGTAGTAAGTGGTAGAGAGATGAGGGCACGACTTCTTGTATTTCCTATGCCGACATTCGACGTGGTTCTCGGAATAGACTGGTTGAGCCAGCATTTCGCTCTCATAACTGCCATAGGGACAGTATTATCTTTAGACCACCGAATATGACGGATTTTGAGTTCACCAAAGAAGAAGGAGAGAGTCGTGATGCACCCATATTGGGGACTCACATGACAATGCATGACACACCTCAGTACCCTATCATCACCGAGTTCGAGGATGTATTTCCGAGGAATTGTCTGGACTGCCACTTAACCGAGACATTGAGTTTTCTTTTGAGCTTATTCTGGGAGCCGAGCCTATTTCATCTCTAGTTTATCGACTAGCGCCCAAAGAGTTGGTAGAGATGAAGACGCAGATTGATGACTTATTGGAGAAGGGCTTTATTCGTGCCAGTATGTCAACATGGGGAGAACCCATTCTTTTTGCGCCTAAGAAAGACGGGACAGTACGCATGTGCATCGACTACAGAGCATTGAATGCAGTGACGGTGAAGAACACGTACCCCTTGCCACGGATAGACGATCTATTCAATCAACTGAGTGGAGCAAAAGTATTCTCCAAGATTGACTTACGATCAGGCTATCACCAATTGAAGGTTCGAAAGGAAGACATTGCAAAGACGGCTCATGCCTTTCGGTTTGACCAATGCTTCCACAGTCTTCATAAATTTAATGAACAAGATCTTTCACCAGTACTTGGACAAATTTATAGTAGTCTTTATAGTTGATATCTTGATTTACTCCAAGAGTCAAGAGGAGCATGAGCAGCATCTACGGATAGTTTTGGAAACGTTAAGGAATGAGCAACTTTTTGCGAAGCTTAGCAAGTGTGATTTCTTTCTTAAGGAGGTATCATTTCTTGGTCGTGTTGTTAAGGGTGATGGTATATCAGTGGACCCAGAGAAGATCATAGTAGTCAAATCATGACCCGCTTCCACATTAGCTTCGAAGGTGAGAAGTTTCTTCGGACTTGCGGGTTACTACCGACGGTTCGTAGAAGATTTCACTCGAATAGCGGGGCCTATGACTCGATTAACTTGCAAGGATCAAGAGTTTGTATGGACAGACGAGTGTCAAGTCACATTTGACGAGTTGAAGAAGTGATTAACCACAACACCGATCTTGACACTACCATCGGGCCCGGAAGGATTTGTGATCTACAGTGATGCATCCGAGAAAGGATTAGGATGCGTATTGATGCAGCACGGTTGTGTAGTAGCATATGCATCTAGACAGTTGAGAGTGCACGAGAAGAACTATCCAACCCACGATCTAGAGCGCAACGGTTATCTTTGCTTTGAAGGTATGGAGACACTACTTGTGCGGTAAGAAGGTTGACATCTACACCGATCATAAGAGCCTCAAGTACGTGTTCACACAAAAAGAGTTGAATATGCGACAGCGACGTTGGTTGGAATTGATGAAGGATTACGAGATCGAGCTACATTATCATCCGGCAAGGCTAATGTCGTGGCAGACGCATTAAGCCGTAAGCCCATGACACACTTATTGACTACGCAGAAGGAGTTGATTAGAGACTTGTAGCAGCTTGGTATTGAGGTAGTATTGCCTGGAGCAGATGGCGTATTAGCCAACCTCCAAGTGCAATCAGCATTGGTAGACCACATCAGGGCAGTACTTTCTACTGATGCTAGATTTTGACGGCTCAGAGAGAGGACTGAAGCAGGAGAGTAGACGGGATTATGGATTCACTCCGATGGGACACTGCGATATGGTGATCGCATTTATGTTCCCAATGGAGAGCTACGACAGGAGCTGATGGCAGAGGCTCACAGTTCGACTTACTCTATTCATCCCGGAGGAACTAAAATGTACTACGACTTACGACAGTATTATTGGTAGCACAGAATGAAGCGAGAGATAGCTCGTTTCGTTGCCAAGTGCTTGGTATGTCAACAAGTGAAGACGGAGCACCAGAAAATAGCTGGTCTGTTGCAGCCGCTACCTATTCCCGAGTGGAAGTGGGAGCACATTACAATGGATTTCGTCATAGGTTTTCCTCGGAGTCCTAGGGGACGTGACGCAGTATGGGTGATTGTTGATAGACTTACAAAGTTATCCCATTTCTTACCTTTTAGAGTGGGCCAGTCGACAGAGGTATTGGCAGAGATATATATGGAGCAGATTGTGAGATTACACAGTATGCCTGTTAGTATTGTCTCAGACCGTGACTCGAGATTCACCTCGTAATTTTGGAGGAGCATGTAAGAGAGTTTAGGCACACAGTTGAAGTTTAGCATGGCGTACCATCCGCAGACAGACGGCCAGTCAGAGTGTACCATTCAGACGCTAGAGGATATGTTGAGAGCGTGCATGCTTAACTTTAGTGGATCATGGGAAGACCACCTTCATCTTGTCGAGTTTTTCTACAATAATATCTATCATGCGAGCATTCAAATGGCTCCGTTTAAAGCGTTGTATGGTAGGAAGTGTCGATCTTCTGTTTGTTGGAGCGACATAGGAGAGCGACAGCTATTGGGTTCCGAGTTAGTCTTGAGCATAGTGGAGACAGTAAAGAAAATTCAGGGCCACCTGTGAGCAGCACAGGATCGTTAGAAGCAGGGCAGATAATCGTCGCCAACCCTTGGAGTTCAAAGAGGGCGACCATGTGTTCTTGAAGATATCTCCCACTAGAGGCACGATTCGATTCCGAGGACGTGGCAAATTGAGTCCAAGGTACATCGGGCCTTTCGAAGTCTTGGAACGTGTTGGAGAGGTTGCCTATATATTGGCCTTGCCACCGTCGCTAGAGGGAGTGCATGACGTGTTCCATTTATCTCATCTTAGGAGGTACGTGGCGGACGACAATCATGTGCTTGATCACTCCGAGATCACAGTTGGACCGAGCTTGTCGTACGAAGAGCAACCGATAGGCATTCTTGATCGTCGAGTGAAGGTGTTGCAGAATCAATCTATTCCATTAGTTCGCGTGGCTTGGAAGCATCACTTGCCAGGAGAGTCTACTTGGGAGCGCGAGGACGACGTTCGAAATCGTTACTCGCATTTGTTTGACCACCAAGGTATGTCTTACATATGATAGTCTTTATAGCTTCTTGCATTGCATTCCACCCCTACCATAGTCTAATTTCGAGGACAAAATTTCTTTAAGTTTGGTAGGATGGAAACCCCCTAATTCATTAAAATATTTATATTTAGTTTTGTGTAGAAATTGGTGCTAAAATACATGTATGCATAATATTAGGAGTATAGTAATAGCAAATACTTAGGTTAGTGCATAGTATGGGTGTAAGTTTATATGTTATATTATATATATGTGTGTATGTGTTGATTTATTAAGGTGTATATATTTATATATACATATATGTGGGAATATATGTGTATATAAATATATCTAAATTATTGAATTATTAAAAAAAGTTTTTAATTAGAAATAATAAATAAAAATAAAATTTATTTATTTAAATAAAGTAATAATAGAAAAATAGAAAATAGAAAATAGTTTTAAAATTTTTTTCTAATAAATAAAAAGAAAAAGAAATAAAAAAGAAAAAGAAATGAAAAAAAGAAACGAGAAAAGAAAAGAAAAAAAAACAAAACAAATTCTTACCCACCCACTTAAGTAGGCGGACCCCCCCTCCCTTACGCAACAAGTTGCTATAGCAGCGCCAACAAACCCATAGCAACCCGTGAGCGCAAACCCGAATAGATTCTTTAGTAATCCTAGTAGTACTAGGTTTTGTCCAAACTTGTCATATATATATATCTTCCTCCACAGACCTCAAAACCCTAGACTCCCAAAACGAAAATTTTGGCAGAACATACCCTCTTCGTCTACGAGTTCGTTTCACCAGCAACGGAGTTGTGTGTGCGATGAACGGAGCATCGAAAGTCAGCCCCTCGTCATCCACGGAGCAGTTTTTCCACTCAAGGTACCCTATTTCCCGATGACGTAACTTTTTACTCGTAACACTGATTTTTGATCCGTAAGATTTTCTTGAAAGTACACTTGAGCCTCTTCGAGATCCTCTAGATGGATTTTGACATAACCATCTAACTGGTTCAAAAAATCGAACCGAAGTTAGCAAAAAAAATCAATTTTTTGGACTATTAAAACCAATTCTAAACGACAACTTGTCGGCAAATTTTCTTGCTGTGCATTAAAAAAATTGTAGAAACTAATTGAATATAGTAAAAGACAACATAACCGAGATCGTAACGCATCTTCTGGATCATCGTTTCGATTAACATGTAGAAAGTAAATTAATGTTGAAGTTGGAGAAAAAACTGTGTTAATTTATAAAAAATTTCTGAAATTTTCTCGATACGGCGTGCGCCCCGACAAACCGGACGACATGGTCGCACGCTATACGCATCGAAAGGCGCGTATGGACGTTGCGGACGTGGGAGCTGACGGAACTCAGTTTCGTCACGTGTGTGCGACGAAATCAGTCCGTATCCGTCAATATACCCCCGTATCGCCAATTTGCAAACTTTGCCCTAACTTCGTGTACAGTCGTTAAATCGAGATAAAACTTATGCCAACAGGTCCGAATCAAAATTCTGGTCCTGTGTGCCAAGTTTGGTTCGATTCTGAGAAGGTCGACCGGAACCCCTTTTTTGGCAGGCTCGCGACCCACTCAAACGGACGATTTTGTACGCGGCTCATCGGAATACAAAAATGGACATACTGTTGAGTTCCTCTCCTCAAACTGAATTTGTAGACATGTAGTTTGACGACTTTAGAGACCATAGACTTTGGCATGCGTTTTGGTGCAAAATGGGTCCAACGGCGGACATTATTTTGACCCAAAATTATGATTTTGCCCCTGTTCCAGAATTAGACTTTTGGATAGGCATTTCCTAGGTATATCTTATACACCGAGTACGTGTTTGGTGTTTGTTTTAGCATCCGGAGTTGTTTGGAGATTGCGACGTTTCTTGGCTGACATTGTGATTTCCTGGATTTGCCACTTTGCACCATCAGGCAAGATACCTTGCCACCTTACTCTGTGACTTACATATTCATATTTTTAGTTATTATTTTTAGCTTTTTATTTGTGTTTATTATCAAACTGTGCGTCCAAGTCACACTTGGGTGCAAGCGACTCTATCGGTCGTTTTTCTCGCTTTTATTTATTTTTCTTGCATTAACTTAGTCTAGTGACCACCCATTATTGATGAGGTATTGGTATATCTTATGCGGCCTTGACACTTGCTTTACCACGTGTTGTGATTCACATGTAGGACACGTACCCGCGTAGTCGGCTGGCCACCGATATGTATGGAGCATGCGACGGATAGGAGTAACTGCCAATAGAATTGCATGTTAGAAGACTTGGCAGTTACTAGAAGTTAATGGAGATGATGATACTAGGCATTGGGTGGGGAGAACAATACCTGATATATGGACTTCTTTGCACTTCCTTGATTACCTGTGCGCTCCTCCGGAGACGCAGGCCCCAGGTGCCCTCTGACGCTTTCCAGAGCGTTATGGACGTAGCCCCTTGCACATGATGCCCTCTGACGATCTTCGAACGTTATGGACATAGGCCCCTGGTGCCCTTTATGGGAACTATGCCAATCCCATTTACAGCCAAGGCTCATGCGTCGAAGGATTGTTTCTCAAAACTGCATATTCACAGTAGATTGGTCAGGAATCCCGATTGCATGCATCCACTCTATCTATTATATTATCACAGTTTATATGTCATGGTGTTTTCTTGTATCTTATTACGTCCCTCTGTGGACCTGGTTATCTCTCCAGGATTAGACGAATTTCCGCATGAGTATGGAGTGGCATTGGATTCAGCTTACATCGATGACGAGGCAGTTCCTACTGATTTCTAGTCTATTCTTTATTTGAGACATTAGTGGACATTATTTTTATATCTCTTTTCTTTCTATTTTGCGGAGGTTGGACTCCGATCTTGTGAGACTATTTTCATAGCTGTTTGGAGTGAGCATGTTCACACGGCTATCTTTTGATACACTTATTTATTATTTAGACTCCATTATCTTCTGCGTTGAGCTGTAATGAGATTAGATTATATTATTCTGGCCTGTGATTATTTTATTTACAGCTTATGTGCATATATGAGGATTCCATATATTGGAGTATTCTTCGTACATGTGCAGCTGGCATGTTCACGTACTTGGTCCTATGTATTTTGGGACTGAGGCGTTACAGTTAGCGACGAATAGCGACGGAAGAGCGACGGCTTTTCCGTCACCGAGCTTTTGGAAATTTACATATATCCAGTTAGCGACTGAGAGCGACGGCTTTTCCATCGCCGAGCTACTAGAAATTTACATATATCCAGTTAGCGACGGATAGTGACGTGGCAACAGTTTGGAGACGGATATATCCGTCGCTAAATTGTCGTTGTTGCGTATCAGAAACTTTCTGATACGCAATTTTCAACAAATAGCGACGAAGTAGCGATAGTTTTATGATGGAAGTATCCGTCGCTAACGCGTCGCTATTGTGTATCAGAAACTTTCTGATACGCAATTTTCGACGGATAGCGACGAACTGGCGATATCTTGGCAACGAAATAATTCGTCGCTACTATGTCCTGATAGGAAAATTTTGACGAAAACCATCGCCAATCCGTCACTAATTTGTCGAACATGCACGTCGCCAATCCGTCGCTAATCCGTCGAACTAGTCCACCGCTAAGTCGTCGCTAAGTTGCCGCTACATTTCCGTCACTTTTCTGCCACGTTTTCGTCGATGCTTCGACTATATAGCGACAGATTTATTTAGCGACAAGTATTTTACCGACGGCCAGTTTTGGCCAAAAAGTCGTCGCTTATCCGTCGCTAATTGAGATTAGCTATGGATTGGCGACAGATTCGTCCATCGCCAAATAACAGTATTTTTTCATTAAGGCAAGTCCCAGAAGATACTCCACTTGGTCCAGTTATGGTTGTATCCAAACCCGTCAACACGATTGTTCGATATTGGATCTTCTATTATGGTGGACAAATCCTTTACATCTTCCCAAATATCGTATCCTGACAATCTGGCAGGCGGATGAGAAAATTTTTGCTTTCCAGCTCTGAACGCGTCCTTGTTCTTTCTCCAATGATGAGTCGCGGGCAAAAATTGACGGTGACAGTCAAAGAAAGAATTTTTTCCTCCATGCTTAAGGCAGAACGCCTTACTCTTTTCCATGCATATCGGACAAGACATAGTGTCGTGCATACTCCATCCCGACAACATACCGTATGTTGGAAAATCATTAAATGTCCACATCAGTGAAGCTCTTATCTGAAAGTTCACTTTCCTGGAAATATCATAGGTCGTGACGTCGATCTCCCACAGCTGTTTCAGCTCATCCACCAATGGCTGTAAATATATATCGATGTTCTTCATCGAATTTTTGGGACCGGGCATGATAGCTGTCAAGAACATATAAGGAGTCTTCATACACATCAATGGTGGCATATTATAAGGTGTGAGAATGACTGGCCAGCAGGAGTATTGAGATCCCGACTGCCCGAAAGGGGCGAAGCCATCAGAACATAGTGCCAAACGTACATTTCTAGGGTCTACAACAAAATTTGGATGACATAAATCAAAATGCTTCCACGTCTCTCCATCCGAAGGATGTGATAATTTTTCATCGTCCATTTTGCGTTCCTCGCTGTGCTACGTCATGTGTTCTACTGTATTCAAAGACATATACATCTTCTGCAAGCACTTCGTGATTGACAAGTAATGCATATACTTGTAAGGACGTCGTTTTCGAGTTGACTTTCCTTTTCCCCAAACTAGCTTGTAATGATCCGCATTAGAGAAGCTACATCTTTCTATGCCCTCGTTCTCCTTGTAGTATAACATGCATCCGTTGCGACAACAATCTATCTTATCGTACCCCAGTCTCAGCTGTCGGACCATTATCTTTGACTTGTAGAAATATTTTGGAAGCTCTTTCGATTCCTTCTTTAACACCTCCTTGATCAGTTGTGTGATCCGATCATAGCAAGCTTGCGGCAAGTTAAAATCAGACTTTATGTTCAACAACCGCATCGTCCCTGACAATACGGAATGAGTCTCACGACCAGGATATGGAGGAGTATCTGCATCCTTAAGCATATCATAGAAATCCTTCGCCTCGGGATTAGGATCCTCCAGATCAAAATTAGGCTCCGCTGTATCGTACACCATCTCTCGTACAAGGTTCTGCAGGTCTCCATAATCAACAGAGCCTACGTCGTCTTCGATGACAAAATCTGTTGCAGCATCCGTATAAAAAGTAGAAGTAGCAGCGTCCGCAACAAATGCAGCCTGTCTTTCCGCATATAGTTCACCTTGCGATGACCATAGTCCATAATCACGTATGAAACCCTTACGGGTCAAATGATCTCTCACAATCACCACTTTTTCGTAACGTCTATTGCGACAATTACCATATGGACATGATTTTGTTACCGTCCATGTATTGAGCTTTGCTCATGGCATACTTAAGAAACACTTCCACGCCTGCCCTGAAATCGTCACTCACACCAATTCTGCTCTCGTGTTGCCGTCCATGTACGATCAACGAAGTAACGATCCATCGCAGATTGGATGTGAAAATCTGTATCGTAAGACAAAGTAAACAGAATTGCAATTAATAATATATAGTCCAATACCGACCCTCCTCTACTTCGTTGCTCTACGTCCCCTGCTTCTCAAGAAGGCCCCCTCTTTGACCCCCCTCTACTTTGCTACTTCTCATTCGACTCTCTCAGCCTCCTATTCCGCATCATATGATATCCATCTCAACCAAAGTCTAGAGAAGTGAAAATATTAATATCAACCGAGGTTCACAGTATCGGTATCGGAATCGGTATCACCATGAATCTCATGGCTTTCTCTACCAAATCATAATGTATAACCACATGTGAAGCAGAGCTTTATATTTAAAAGATTAGAAGTAAAAAGTTTTCGATTGGTGGTAGGGCAAATCATAACCCTTTGACAGAGCTTCACATAATGGTTCGACAGCTCCGTCAAAGAATTCTGACTTGCCTACCACCAATCGAAAACTTTTTACTTCTAATATTTTGAATGTGAAGCTCTGCTTCACATGTGGTTCTACATTATAATCTGGTAGAGGAAGCCATGAGATTCATGGTGATACCGATTTCGATACCGATACTGTGAACCTTGGTTAATATTAATATCTTCACACTTCTTTAGGCTTTAGTTGAGATGGATATAATATGATACGGAATGGGAGGCCTCATGGCCCGAATAAGAAGAAGGGGAGTAGGAAGGCTCACTCTATACACTCTATGTACTACGATATACTACTAGGATACTCACTCTATACACTCTTACTTATGTAAGCCTTTTGAGGCAATCAACATTATACTAGATTTTTGAAAAAAATCTATAACTCTGATAGGCCCAAAAGACTTGGCATAAGTAAATTTAATTTCCAATACTTGCTGAGCTATTACTAAGATATCTTATATATATCCTTCTAGGATACTCACTCTATAACAAGGTTCGCAGTATCGGCAAGGTTCTAAACGGCGGTAGGCCGGTGCGCGGTAGAGAGAGTCCGCCTATCGCCTAGATATTGCCTAGACACCGCCTAGGCGGTCAATACATTTTGAACATTTTTTACTTTTTTACCACTATTTTTTGCATAATACTCACATTTTAATGGTGTTCTATGCATAACTAAGTTGTAGAATGAAGATTTATAAAGTTTTAGTTTTGTAAAAGTGAACAATAGGCCCATAATGCTTACAAAACAGTTTTGCCAAAACAGTCTAAGTAGTTTTGAAATTATACATAATTATAAGTATTTCTAGTGATATTTTATACATCTAGGCATAATTATAAGTATCGGAGGTTTCGATCGGTCAATACATTTTGAACATTTTTTACTATTTTACCACTATTTTTTGCATAATATGCATATTTTAACGGTGTTCTATGCATAACTAAGTTGTAGAATGAAGATTTATAAAGTTTTAGTTTTGTAAAAGTGAACAATAGGCCCATAATGCTTACAAAATAGTTGTGGCCAAAACAGTCTTAGTAGTTTTGAAATTATACATAATTATAAGTATTTCTAGTGATATTTTATACATCTAGGCATAATTATAAGTATCGGCGGTTTCGGATCGGAGTATCTGATTTCTGGTATCGGAAAAAAAATAATTAGTAAATTATTAATATTTAAAAAATATTTTATATATTTAGGCATAATTATAAGTATTTCTAGCTAGTGTTGTTTCTTAGAGTTATATCGGTATCGGCGATATCGGTAGTATCAACCCCGACTCCGAACCCGAACTCGACTCCGACTACAAACTCGAACCTAACCCTAACCCTAACCCTAACCCTAACCCTAACCCAACCCCAAACCCTAACCCTAACCCTAAACCGAACCCTAACCCTAACCCCAGACCCTAACCCTAACCCTAAACCGAACCCTAACCCTATACCCTAACCCTAATCCAAATTAACCCAAACCCAGACCCTAACCCGAACCCAGACCCTAACCCTAACCCGAACCCTAACCCTAACCCTAACCCTAACACCAGACCCAGACCCCTACCCGAACCCTAACACTGAGAGAGAGAGAGAGAGAGGAGAGAGAGAGAGAGAGGAGAGAGAGAGAGAGAAAGAGTAGTATCTGGAGAGAAGGGGGCTCATCGACGGTGGGCTCGTCGGACGTCGGAAGGGGAGCTCTTGAGGGTTGGAGAGAGAGAGAGAGTTGGGGGGAAATCAAAACCCCCTATCGATTCGAATTAAATGTTTTAGAAAATTTGTGACAGATTAGAGACGGATATATTCCGTCGCTAATAGTCGCCAATGAAGCACAAAATTCTAGGTAGCAGGATAATCTGGACAACATTGCGACAAAGTTGCGACGACCCAACGACGGACATAACTTAGTGACGGACTTCTAGTCCGTCGCTAAATTGACGCAAACTTTGGTGCCACATTCCTGCGTGTTCCCCGTCAAATACTGACAGCTTTGCGATTAGGTAGCGACGGACATGACCACCGTCGCTAATTTACCGATGGACAAGCAACTACTTGTCGACAAACATTGACAATAAAAAATAATTGATATTTTACTTTGCAATGCGATGGGCGTCCGTCACGATTCCGTCGCTAAGCCGTCCCTATTAGCGACGGAACCATCCGTCGTAAATCTTCCGTCGCCAAAGCCCTGTATTTTTGTAATGGACTACTCTCTCATAAATCCCGGTATGGGAGCCAAATTATCTGTAAGAAAAGCAAATTGTGTGTATATAACTTAATTTAGTAAATCTTTATCACCAAAAGAATCTAACAAGAAATATGCTACCTTCTTACCTCTTTTGCCACCAAATTATCAAGTACATTGCGAATGATGGCCAGTGTTTGCGAATTTGTAGCTTCAGCCGTAGTTGGCCTCCATCGACACATTCTAGGAAGGTGCTCGGCATAGTCTCTGTTCTCCTCACCTTGCTTCAGCATTGGAAAGTGCTCGTATATCCATACATGTACAATTATTAAAAGAATAGTCAACAATTTAACAACGAAATTTTATATATGAAATTATCCTAGAAGAAATTTTCTTACATGGAGTAAAGTCTGGCATCTTGTAATTGTCTTAATACCGACACAGGATGCTATACCAAGCTCGCGGTAAAGATTTGCTAGTATACCTCTTCCCCAAGATATCTCTTCCACGTCCTCGACGTCGGATAAATTCAGAAGATATCTCGTATGAATCGAGGTTCCGGACTTGTCCGGAATGCTGACGGATCCTAGGATGAAAATAATGTATGCACGGGCCAGCATGTCAACGTTATCATCATCTGCCTCCGTGTCTCTAAAAGCCTCCTCCAAATATTTTAAAGGAAGTCCGTAGGACTTCTTGAAGTTTGGAAGGGTTGTAAAACTCCTAGCATCAACCCCAAGAGAATCTGACACATACTCTACGATATTATCGTACCAGTCATGGGATTTCTTATGGAAAAGTTCATTCGTCATGACTCAATCTATAACATTAAGGTCCAATATTTGATGGACGTCATCAAGTGTAATCGTCATCTCCCCCGTTGGGAGATAAAAAGTATTGGTTTATGGATGCCATCTCTCCACGAATATTGATATAAAAGCACTATTCATCGTCTTGTAGGCATATCTGGCCAAATTTACAACCCGGTAGGAATGATCTTGTTCCTGACGGCTTCTCCAAATGTGTCAAACTGCCAGCTATTGTGTCATGCCCCGACCTGGGAAATCGCTCGTCCTTATATCGATTTCACCTAATTTATCGTCCTCGCTGGAGCGTGATGTCGTACGAGTCTGGAGTTGCACTCATACAAGGCAAGATGACAGGTTCTCAAAATGGTTATTTTTGATTCAACATTTAGCAGCAGAAGAAAACAGAGTGTACGAAACAATTATCTTTATTCAATAAGCAGCAGAATTACAAAGGCTTTTAATAGCCCAAATGAATCTGCCAAATTGGCTTACAATACTCAAGTTCTCTCTTGCCCACAAAGGATTTTACCATTCCATACATCATGTCTTTTATATCTCGGCCGCATCATCTCGTTGCAAGTCCGAGCGTCAATGCGTTCGTATGCCTCAAAAATGCTACGATATTCCATGCCTCAGTGCGTTCTAGCGAAGCTCCGCTGCAAGCAATCTATTGCCTGCATCCTGCAAGAAATCTGGTGGGGGATCAGTATTAATCCTCTCGCGTACTGATAAGACCCACTTTATTAAACCGATATTAAGTAGATATATGAATCATGCAGCTTAACTTGTGTTCTTTCTATCCTGCCTTAGGATCAATTTTATGGCATATTCGAAAGCAGTAAAATATGTATTTTATGGTAAGCATGTTATTATTTATTTGTGTAAGCAAGCAGGCAACATATAGAAATCTCATGTTATTATTTACCAAAAATGACGCACTCATCCTTGCACCGATGCAAGGTGAATACGCCTACCATCTTTTCTATCATGTTAAAAGTGCTTTTTTTGTAGGATCTCTGTGTGCATGTACCATTCAGCCCACCTTCTCCTATCTATATGAAGATTACTGACATTCAACATGTCAGAATGGACTATCTTTCTCAACCGACATTACGATGCTACCCTTTCAGCCTAGGTTATGATCCTTACTGAAGGTCCCACAATGCATCAGTGCCGAAGCACGATTATTCATTCCTCCTAGGCCGAACAGTCCCGGCGCCCCGACGATCATGTTCGAAGAAAACGAACCCATGCACGGGTTATATTCAAAGTCCATATGATCATGCAACATACATCTACTTATATAACTAAACATAGTCCGAGTCCAAAACTCAGACTTCACATCATTTCGTATTTGTCACATTTTTTTTCTACGTTCTCACATTCTTTGTACAATTTTATTCTTTCGAAGTTTCATCGCCTTGATTCAACGTTCAAGTGAACGACCCGAAGGTCCCAAACATTTCCAAGGCAGTATGCAACATTCAATATTATTCTATATCCATCGTCGTGCATTCAATGCACGCCTCGATTCAGTATTTCCATGTTCTACGCCTTAATGTTTAATGTTCTCCTACTCATGCATTTGATGCACGTCTTGACACGATCTTTCAATGTGCTAAACTTATGTTCATTTTCTCTGACTCGTGCACTTGAGGCACGACTGGATAGAGTATTTAATGTTCTACAGCTCGTGTACTAAGGCACTCGCGTCGGTAGTCTTTCAATGTGCTACCTTTCTCATTTGTGCACGGAGGCACGAACGACTTGTGCACTGAGGCACTCGCTGATACAGTTATCCCATTTTCATATGGCTTGCGCATCGAGGCACTCGCTCTTGCGGTATTTCGATGTTCTATGGCGACTCATACATTTGATGTACGTTTTAATTCAATTGTTCTATCTTAGCATTCGATACGCAATAAGCTTTCTCTCCTTCGAGCCATGCATGTAGTGCCGCGTCCCTACATCATGCCCCATTTTTCGTCTACGGGGTGCATGAGAAAGGAACACTGTTGTTATCGATTTAGTCGGGACCGATTGATCGGGATAGATTGAATCGTTAGAACGACATCGATTGAATTAAGATCCTTTCCTTATTATGGAATGGTTTCTTCAGAATCAAGTCCCATATTCAGCGGGTTATTCCTCGAGGATAGACTCTGCGGCTGAGTCGGAAGAGACCTCCCTTTGCTATACTTTTTATGCCGTAATTGCTTCTTTAGCTTTGGTTTTCTGAATGCATTTTCGTGAATGTTTTTGATGGTTTTTATGGCTTGTGTTTTCGAACTTCGGATTCATATCGAACTCATTGAATGAGACAATGTTCTAATCATTTGCTTATGTGATTCAGGTGATCGCGTAGGTGCCGTCTAGCGCAGCCAACATGTTTTTCGCCTCAATCAAACAATTAAGGTGAGTGGCTGACCCTTCTCCCCTCGACCCTTTTTTCTCCAATAAATTGTCGATACCAAAATATGCCATGCTAGATGTAAATGCCATGACATAAAGGCTTATTCCAGTAAACTGTTGCACGACATCTCACGTATATGGCTATAGAACTGTTTATCATATAACTGTCACGTGCTTGCCTAATACCATACTATATAGAACTGTACTAAGCAAAGATTGAATCAATTGAATGAATGTCACAACGATACCATAAAACGTGCCTTGAATCACTTGTTAACTTAGTACGGTCATGGACAACTTGTGTACAAGGGCGATCGTTTCTTCTGACGGTATCCGGGGGCCACGGAACCGATCCGGCCAAGGAAGAAACACGGATAGCTATGCTGGATGCATGCTATGGTAGGCAGTGGCTTTCAACGGCACCCACTACCTGCGCTGAAGGACCTCTGTCTTACCAAGCTATATGTCCAGGATGGCTTGTCATGCCAGTGACCTTCACAATTGCACTCTATTGTATTCTTCATTATTAATATGACAAGAAAGAACATGGTAAGCCTTATACTGCAAAGACACGCTCTGCCATGAGTAAGAATCACCGTCGTATGCTTTATACCTTTCAATTGCTTTTATGAATTGATTAGGATGGCTAGAAAGTTCACCAAATATATGTATGCTTGTTCACTTAATTTCTTGAACCAAATGAGGGCACAGACATAATTTGCCACCAACTAGTACACATGTAATGTATTGACCCTCGCTCTCCATAGGTACTTATGTAATGCCCCGTTCCGTACGAGGCATTTGGTTGGCTTGTTGGAAGGGATCAGAATGTTGGACCGTGACTTGTGTTGGAGATCAAGAGAGTTGAGACTGATGCAGTCTCTCTTTGCTGGCTAGACGGACTAAGTGTTGGAATGTGGCTCGCTGGTGGAGCTACACTTAGGGGGAGTGCGTGCAACCAGAATAAGAAGACCCTTTTATGCAGGCAAGTGGAACTGTCCTCCTTCATCCTTATTCCTGTATGCTTAATAAATGGAATAACATGATACTAAGAATTGTCCCTAAATGTTCCATGTCTTAGTTGCTGAATAATAGAGATACTTAAGTTGAGAATTATTGAAATGAATAAGACATGAATATTGAACTGCTGATTGAATCACACTCGAACTGCTAATGTAACTTGATGCCTGAGAATGAATTGATAATGTTCCTTATGCTTATTCTTGATGAAATGAATGAATCACTGGAGTAATCGAGATGTTGCATGAATGAGACATGAGAAAAGAACTGGCTATGCTATTAACACAATAAATTGAATGAGACTCTTGAATCATGTACTCTCTGTATAACTGTTGTAAAGAAATAAGATAATGCCTATTTTTGTATAATCAATGAAATAAATAATAATTGTCCTAATAAAACGAAGAAAAAAGCTGCTTGTCCCTTTGAAATGAATAAAATGTTATTGGTTCCTTTTTGAGAGGAATGTTATAAAAAAATGTGCACTAAATCAATGAATGGAGAATGGTGAGGCTTGGGATCATGGAGATCACTAAGTAGAATGAAGGTGATGATTAGTCGTTGAACACGGCTCGGTTTTGAGATGAGATGCTGTACTGTTGGCTCTGCTTACTTTTAGTTGCTTTACCATGCATTTGTGTTATCGAGTCGACACGCATTCGCATGGTCATGGAAGTACTTGTAAAAGTCTGAGTAAGTTTCCTCGAACGGTACCTGGGGCACCGGGACCGATTCGACCCGGGAGGAAACATTGGTTGTGCTATGGTGGCATGAGGTATTATGGGACATTCGGCTAGGCTTGCAACCTACCCTAGAATGGTACGTCGTAATACCCGTTGGAAAGTCCTTTATGGTGCAATTTCACCAACGACCATGTAGTCAGGATGCATGTTAACGAATGTTTTGTGCAGACAGAGTAAGTATATCATATTATCCTATATTTTTATGCAGGTACAAGGGAGTTGACTATCGGTAAGAAATTACTTAAATGTGATATACTCAACATATGTGTTGGTTTAACTTGCGTGCTTAACGTGCCAAGTAAATGATGCTATACGTAGTCTTTCAATATGAGAACCTGCTTAACATGTTAAACTCAGTATGCTAGAAGGATGCCTTGCTACGAACATTGCTTAAACATAACATACATGCTAAGTGATGCTTGAAGTGAGAATTGTCATAACATGTTTAAGATGTTAACGTTAACGATGCCTCAATGATGTCTTTTCATGATAACACCTAGTATCCTTAATGATGCTTTCACATGAAAGCTACTAAGAATATGTTTACATGCTTCACTCTGATTATTGCCTAAGAACTGTAAACTGATGCTAGGACCCAAGTAGAAAGATCATTCTATTAAATGCTTGCTGAAATTGACCAGTTAGTATTGGTTTAGGCGAGTGGGTTGGATTCTGCTCGCCAGTACATAGATGATGTGCTGACCCATATTTTTGTGGGCAGGTGCTCAGGCTTGGGATGTTCTGTACACGAAGATTGGCTTGACCAGTCCCGCGGCATCGAAGATTTGTTGGGCATACAGAAGCTCTCCTTGTACAAGATGATGTCTTCTGTTTATAAAGGGCATAATATATGGAACATTGTAATTAGTTGTACTAGTGAGTTGTAAGCCAAGTCGGTATATCGAGTTGTAATCCAATGTACCCAAGTATCAAATGTAAGCTGTATAGCATTGTTCAGTTGGCTTTCAATATAAAGTGGGATTTGTTGTAAGCATTGTACTTCAATACAAGTCTTGTACTCTTCTTCAATTATCAATAAAGAGAATAAAGTTCTATATATCTCTGTGTGACTTCAAGTTATCCTTTTATCTCCGCTGCTATAAAAAAGTGATGTACTTCTATTCTATAAGAAAGATTGTCCTCATTAACTTCAGTTTGTCTGCTTCTGCCGCTACGATGTATTCTTATTTGAAGATTATCACTTATATACCATCTTTGCCTTGTACAAGTGCAATACCAGACTTGTACGGCATCACGCCCAAGCGAGGATGATCGATTCCAAGAGATAAAATATGTGAATAAATGACTCTACGAATTGGGGCGTGAAAAATTGGTATCAGAGCGAGGCTTTACGTCCTTGGTCTCTTCTTTGATTCATTTTAAATCAAAGTTGCATCGATGATTAACCAAAGTTGCTTCCGCGATCACTCAACGTTGCTTCCGCGATTAAATCAAAGATTGCTTCTGCGATTATGCTGTTGTTGTTCTATAATCATCCTATGTTAATTGTGTTTGAAAGTTCGTTGACCCTCTTGGCTGCTCACTGGATGTTCCATACAATAAGTCTAAATACATTGTGATGCCCCTGAATGAATGATTGTTGTTGGTTTGGACACAAATAACCCAACAATGACTCGATGCCATAGTATGCTATAGTATGAATACTGTTTGTAATTGTGGAAATAAAGAAAAGTGGCTATATATGCTGTAACAAGTTGAGAATTGCATGTGATGTTGGAAAAGAATTGTGAACGGGGTAATTGATGGATGAGTTCAACGGAACTGGTGAGTTGACTCATGTGTGTTGGCTAGTGCTATTGAGACCCCGAGATGTTGGCTAAGTGTTGTGATCATTATAGATCATGAATGTCCAGAATAGATTTGAGTGTGATTGTCTAAGGATGGCTTCGTTTCTGAGTGGTATATTGCCTCTACCACCTCAGAACTAGATGTATGTTGACCCTTTCCATAGGATAGCAATGAGACTATATGTGGGTACTGGGTAGTGCCGAGACATAGCTGGGAGTCTTGTATTATTGCTAGATGACTCGAGTGCCCCTTGACGGTGATACTATGTTGGGCAGCGAGAATCCTAGAAATTATAACGGGTGGCTTGGTTAGAAATTATTTAGTCGAGTGATGACTCAGACTAGTAAGATAACTAGTATGCTATGGGTAAATGGATTTGGCTAGAGAATGTTGCGGCTTAGAACATCTGAATATTGACTTCGATTGGTTGGATGTAAATCAAATGTGGCTAATACAAAGTTGGTTGCGTAGCTGAAAGTTCTAGAATTATTTTCGGTGAACCAAAGGAATATTAACAATCTGTGCCTCGACCCTAAGGTATAATAGATGTCAATCCATCTTGATCACCAAAGGATAGTCGTTGCATATGTACAGGTATGCTGAGGAATTGAATTATACTAGAAAAAATAATAAGTAGTGACTTTGAGTATTGGTATTGAATAGAGAATGGTTAATTGATGCATGAATTGTCGGATTGAATGGAATGAACTACTCGACCCTTGCTGCATGAGATTTAAGAATGTCCGTATAAGATTTTGATGGCTGGGAAATGAATGAGATTTATAATCATGAAATATGTTGGATAGTGTCGGTAGATGGTATGAGGTATAGTTGGTCGTCGGTTGAGATATATATTGTTGGCTTATGACTTAGTGGTGTGACTCTGTCATACAGATCGAATAGTATGATTCCATAGTTATGTTAAGACTATCGGAATCGATGAACCATGAATAGTTAGCCTTGTCTTATGGGTTCGTGTGAGTACAAAGGATTTAAAATAGAAATTGAACCATTGGGAATTTACTTGATGGATTATTAGAACAATGAGAATCGTATGTCGGGTTGGGATTTGACCGTAACGTTGATAGATCGATCTTAGTCGATCGTTGGGTAAGTCTAGAATGAGCCTCTGTGGAAATTATTCCTTGAGGAAGACCCTGGATAGATAGACTTGATCCTAGCGACTAGTTGATGACTTACTATTGTTAGCATAGCCAACAACAGCGATTAGTTATTCAGACTGAGTTGTACCCCATAGGTTTGGGTAGAGTTGCCTCGAATAGTTGGTTGCATGTTGGCCTGAGAATAAGAAACTAGCATGATCCCTAGTAGCCATCCACTCTAGGGGAGTCACCTGAATGATTAGGTTTAACTGTCGGTATAGCTAACCATAGAGACTTGACCGAATAATAGGGTGACCATTGGCGACTGTAGGATAACCTTTTGGTATTGAACGAGAGATGGTGATGAGTATGACCTAAGGATGATATGTTATATGTATATGCTTCAATATGAACCTTAGAGATGTTTGACCCTTGAAGATTATGTGTCGGCCTATAGCAGGAATGTTGGATCGGTATCTATAGTCGGGTAGCTGGGTTAACCTTGACTGTTGCATAGAATTGTACCCTTGGCTTGGGTAATCGATGGTAGGTGACGTCAGATTGTGTCTTGTAAAAAAGATGAATTGCCTCGGTGAGAAATATTGTTGGAATTGGGAAGGAATATGATTGCATGTTGTGAACTCTTGATATGATTGGCTCTAAGATTAGACCTTTGATCGAATGTTAGAAATATTATGCCCGGATAGAGAGCTTAACCAAGTTTTCCTGATGTTAAGTGTTGTGGCCTGGAAGATAGTGATTATGGCAAGTGAATAAAGTGATAAGTCAATTGAAAGGATGCTAAGTCGGATTTGGGAAAGAGAGTGGTATCGTGGCTGATTGAATCGCGCTATCATGGAAGTTGGCTGAAGTACATATATTTTGGGGATGCCTAAAATATGTATATGGATCCAGCCGAAGTGATAGTTGCGACTGAGATAACATTATGGGAAGAATTTATCACACTAGCGCGGACTTTGGTTAAAATACATATACTTTGGGGACGCCTGAAATCTGTATATAGATCCAAACGAAATGATATGTTGCGACCAAGACAGAATTGCAAGGAAAATGTTGGTGAATCAATGAGAAGTTGCAAGTATTAAAAAAGAGATAGACAAAACGAATCGTTGATGGATTTAAATGGTACAATTGGATAGCTATTTTGAGATGACCGAGTGTGCTGAAATGAATATTGAATTGAAACTAAATGAGTAACTTGTTATGACTAAATGAACTAGTAAGATGAGTTGTTCTCTTAAGTTTCGAGGAAGAAACTTTTTCTGAGTGGTATATTATGTAATGCCCCGCTCCGCGCGAGGTATTTGGTTGGCTTGTTGGAAGGGATCAGAATGTTAGACCGTGACTTGTATTGGAGATCAAGAGAGTTGAGACTGATACAGTCTCTCTTAGCTGGCTAGACGGACTAAGTGTTAGAACGTGGCTCGCTGGTGGAGCTATGCTTAGGGGGAGTGTGTGTAACCAGAATAAGAAGACCCTTTTGTGCAGGCAAGTGGAACTGTCCTCCTTCCTCCTTATTCCTGCATGCTTAATAAATGGAATAACGTGATACTAAGAATTGTCCCTAAATGTTCCATGTCTTAGTTGCTGAATAATAGAGATGCCTATA
Organism: Iris pallida; assembly: GCA_029216955.1. NCBI lineage: Eukaryota > Viridiplantae > Streptophyta > Magnoliopsida > Asparagales > Iridaceae > Iris > Iris pallida. The sequence continues at coordinate 71,995 of JANAVB010000248.1, forward strand.
TTGAGAATTATTGAAATGAATAAGACATGAATATTGAACTGCTGATTGAATCACACTCGAACTGCTAATGTAACTTGATGCCTGAGAATGAATTGATAATGTTCCTTATGCTTATTCTTGATGAAATGAATGAATCACTAGAGTAATCGAGACGTTGCATGAATGAGACATGAGAAAAGAACTGGCTATGCTATTAAGACAATGAATTGAATGAGACTCTTGAATCATGTACTCTCTGTATAACTGTTGTAAAGAAATGAGATGATGTCTATTTTTGTATAAGCAATGAAATGAATAATAATTGTCCCAATGAAACGAAGGAAAAAGCTGCTTGTCCCTTTGAAATGAATAAAATATTATTGGTTCCTTTTTGAGAGGAATGTTATGAAAAATGTGTACTGAATCAATGAATGGAGAATGGTGAGGCTTGGGATCATGGAGATCACCAAGTAGAATGAAGGTAATGATTAGTCGTTGAACACGGCTCAGTTTTGAGATGAGATGTTGAACTATTGGCTCTGCTTACTTTCAGTTGCTTTACCATGCATTTGTGTTATCGAGTCGACATGCATTCGCATGGTCATGGACGTACTTGTAAAAGTATGAGTAAGTTTCTTCGAACGGTACCTGGGGCACCGGGACCGATTCGACCCGGGAGGAAACATTGGTTGTGCTATGGTGGCATGAGGTATTACGGAACATTCGGCTAGGCTTGCAACCTACCCTGGAATGGTGCGTCGTAATACCCGCTGAAAAGTCCTTTATGGTGCAGTTTCACCAACGACCTTGTAGTCAGGATGCATGCTAACGAATGTTTTGTGCAGACAGAGTAAGTATATCATATTATCCTGTATTTTATGCAGGTACAAGGGAGTTGGCTATCGGTAAGAAATCACTTAAATGTGATATACTCAACATATGTGTTGGTTTAACTTGCGTGCTTAACGTACCAAGTAAATGATGCTATGCGTAGTCTTTCAATATGAGAACCTGCTTAACATGTTAAACTCAGTATGCTAGAATGATGCCTTGCTATGAATATTGCTCAAACATAACATACATGCTAAGTGATGCTTGAAGTGAGAATTGTCATAACAAGTTTAAGATGTTAATGTTAACGATGCCTCAATGATGCCTTTTCATGATAACACCTAGTATGCCTTAATTATGCCTTCACATGAAAGCTACTAAGAATATGTTTACATGCTTCACTCTGATTATTGCCCATAAACTGTAAACTGATGCTAGGCCCCAAGTAGAAATATAATTCTATTAAATGCTTGCTAAAATTGACCAGTTAGTGTTGGTTTAGGCGAGTGGGTTGGATTCTGCTCGCCAGTACATAGATGATGTGCTGACCCACATTTTTTGTGGGCAGGTGCTCAGGCTTGGGATATTCTGCACAAGAAGATTGGCTTGACCGGTCTCGCGACATCGAACATTTGTTGGGCATACATAAGCTCTCCTTGTACAAGATGATATCTTCTGTTTATAAAGGGCATAATGTATGGAACATTGTAATTAGTTGTACTAGTGAGTTATAATCCAAGTCGGTATATCGAGTTGTAATCCAATGTATCCAAGTATCAAATATAAGCTGTATAGCATTGTTCAGTTGGCTTTCATTGTAAAGTAGGATTTGTTGTAAGCATTGTACTTCAATACAAGTCTTGTACTCTTCTTCAATTATCAATAAAGAGAATAAAGTTTTATATATCTCTGTGTGACTTCAAATTATCCTTTTATCTTCGCTGCTATAAAGAAGTGATGTACTTCTATTTTATAAGAAAGATTGTCCTCATTAACTTTAATTTGTCTGCTTCTGCCGCTGCGATGTGTTCCTATTTGAAGAGTATCACTTATGTACCATCTTTGCCTTGTACAAGTGCAATACCAGACTTGTATGGCATCACGCCCAAGCAAGGACGATCGATTCCAAGAGATAAAATATGTGAATAAATGACCCTACGAATCGGGGCGTGACAACTCCGAACCAGGAAAGCGTGCCAAGGAACTGAAGGCGATGCTCATCCATTTTAAAAGCCTTGCTAGTGCGAAGGAAAATTTTATAATATTTTAAAGATTCCGAATAATACTGCGCCATGTCGCATCAACTCTTACCGATCCCAGGTCCAAGCGAGTAATTTTGTTGCTTTGTATAAAAGGATGTAAATGTATGAAACGACTATCTCATCTGAGTCAGTTTATAATCCCGTGCGACCTTTTTTGTAATCGAGTCTTATAAATAAGTATATTATCAATGAAAGACAAAGTTTCCTTTTATATAAATGTGTTCAATTTCTCTGTGTATTGGATTTGAATATTTTGTTTCAGATAACCTTATGAAAATTTCCTTATGCGGGCACAATTTAGGCTCGCACGGCATCACATCCGGGGGACGATAATCGATTCTACCGAATCGAGGCATGACATAATGGCATCAAAGCACGGTTTTACGTCATTGGGCTTCCATTTTGAGACTCGATATCTTGATCCCGTGTCGATAAGATAAGTTGTTCCATACAAGTAAGTCTGTAATATTTTATGAGACTAATATAAGTTGTCTTCATATCCCAGAAGGCAGGGAAGTTGCTACCGCGAGCGAAGAGGGTACCTCGAGCGGCTCGAGTAGCTCACGACCTGAACCCTCAACGCCCCCATGGAACAGATGCTACACATGCTAGAGGCGCAACAGCATCAAGCCGAGGCCAACCAACGCCAGAATGAGCTCCATTGACGGCAGATTGAGGCACGCCAGACTCAGTTCGAGAACCGATTTGAGGCCCAATTCAAGTTGCAACAGAAGCAACTTGATACTCTTCAGCAGATAGTCCAGACAGTTGTGGCCAATAATAATTTTGCGATGACACATGCCATAACCGAGCCAGCGGTCCGACTGATTGAAGCCGAACCTGAGGTACCCGAGCGTCTACCTGCGACACCAAGAAGTTCTAACGTTAAGGTGTCTAAATTCACGAAGAATTGCCGTACTTCCTTCATCGGTATCGAAGATCCCTCTCATACGATCGACTGGTTGGAGCTATCGAACTTCTGGGCATTGATGAGTCCAAGAAAGTTGCCTGTGCTGAACTTCAACTAAGACTGAACGCGCACGACTGGTGGGCCGTACAAAAGCGAGCACTCCGATACGATGACGGGACGACAACGATCGCTTAGGCTACCTTTCGAAAGGTATTTGAAATTAAATACTTTCCTGCAGCCGTTCGATAGGAGAAGGATAATAAATTTATGCAGTTACGATAAGGGAATATGACTGTAGTATCCCGTCACTATATCGTGCCCTATTCTCCGTCTACGGGGTGCACGAGAAAGGAACAATGTCGCTATCGACTCGGTCGAGACCGATAGGCCGGGATCGATCGAATCGGCCGAACGGGAACGATTGAATTAAGATAATTTTCTCGTTATGGAAAGGCTTCTTCGGAATCAAGTCCCATATTCAGCGGATTGTGCCTCGAGGATAGACTATGTGGCCGAGTCGGGAGAGACCTCCCGTTGCTCTATTTTTTATGCCGCACTTGCATTGGTTTTGGCTTTGGCTTTCTGAATGCACTTTCTTGAATGTTTTTATGGCCTGCATTTCGAACTCGTATTTACATATCAAACTCCTTGTATAATACAATGTTCTAATCAGTTGTTTGTGCAATTTTAGGTAATCGCGTAGGCGACGTCTAGCGCGACCAACAAGTCTTTCGCCTCGAACAAAAATCAAGGTGCTATAAATCAGGAGGAGCGTGCCGCGTGACTGAAGGTAGCGCTCGTGTGTTTGAACCTTCGTCCGTGCACGAAAAGCCTTGATCCAATCTCTTTGAAGACTCTGCAACTGTCCAAGCTGAGATGTCTCGACTCTCCCCTATCCAAGGTGTCTGTATATTGGTTGCATAAAGGTGTGTGGTATGGAACGTTATCTCATCGACGTTCATTTTTGTAATGGAGTCAGTTTGTAGCCCGCACGGTGCCTTTGTATCGACTCTATAATATGATGTTTATTATCAATAAAGCTCAAGTCTTTATATAATGTGTTCATTTACTCTGTGCACTCACTTGTT